>JAVFBW010025544.1:0-28660 GCA_034783835.1 Mopalia ciliata
CCTGCTAAACATAACTTATTCAGAACATATTTGTAAGTTATTATTATTTGGTTCAGTTTGGGATACTAGCATATGAAAAGAACAACTTCTCATGTCATCCGCAATTAAACTCTTGCCAAGCACCTGCCATGAATTCCTTACCAACCACTTGTCACAACCTAGCCCTGAATTCCCCACTGTGAAGTTCACAGGGCTAGTCACAAGCCAACAACATGCATATATCTCAGGACTATTTTATTAAGCCACAGAACACTGTACACATAAACAGTTTCGTCTCCCAAGCTCACTTCGCTTTAAAGAAAACAAAAACAACAAAAAAAAAACCCACACTTATTAATCAGCGAAGTAACAGTTTATTAGAAAACACATGACACTGAGTTGGAGAAATGTAAGTTTAGCACCACAGGGCTCATTCGAGCTAACGCTTATTGAAGTTTTAAATGATTCAGTAATACAACCTAAGGGAGACCACTCTGATACAAAAATTAAAAACTAGGTACATATCCACAGATACTGTTAAATATACTAACAAAAGAACTGGCATATGAAGAAAATTGCCATGAGATGAATGTTATCTCATATTTACTTCATAAAAAAAAAAAATAATAATAATTTGTATTCAATGAATTACTTAGTTGCAGAAAAGTTGGTTTATGAAGCTACATTGGAATTGTGAATATTTCACTCCACACACAATTTATTTCCATACTGCAGGTTTATATTCTATACATGTAAATGAGGTATGCTGAAAGCTACTCATAATTAATTAACTAACATATAAAATAATTACAAAAAGTTGTGCCTATTATCAGAATCTCAGTCTTAAAATAGAATAAAAAAGAACTCACACAACCTGTAGTTTGGATAAACGAAAGAAACAATGTTAATCTAAATGTTCCCCAGTAGTCCTCAGTGTACACATACAGGGAATAATAGTAGTACACATCTAAAGATACAAAAAACAACACCTGATTAACTGCTATTGCCAATAACTTTATGGAATGATCGAAACAAAAACAGGTAAAATGACATAATGATAAAAACATAACTAATAAATAATGCTTAAAATATATGCCAGTCATAATTTACACACAATAACAGAACACACAGCTTAAAATGTACAAAAAAATGCAAAAAATGCAGCCAACAGCCTTTTTAGTTGCAAATAAATTTTAAAATGAAAATAAGTTTGGTGAAATACATACATAATCCAAAATCTTAAATCTTAATAAATATCATTGAAAAGTTTTGGTCACCAAAATGTCTCTTTTATGTTTGAACTTTGAGGTTGGTTTCTGACATCCTTGTTTGACTAACAAAAAAAACCCACAAGCCGTGGATTACTTGTTGTATATAATAAGACAAAAAAAGCATGGCCAAATTAAACACATACAGATATATACAACAGATATATAAATAAACAGATATAAATCTTTTCATATAGTTGTATAAGATCTTAGGAAAGTAATTATGCTCATTATTATTCCAAGTGGGGCAGGGTTAGCAAGTTATAAATTGGCAATAAGACAAAGAGTTATGCCCCTTCCTTAAAGCCAGCACAAGTTTGTTGAATGTTGTGCCTATATATAATAAGAGTATACTCATTTTAAAATGGAAGAACAGCGGATTTTGGTAATAAATGATTTGGTTGTCATTGCCTGAATTTCATTTGAAAAAAAAAGATGTTTCCATGGTGAGTCACTTACGAGAAATAATTTCATATCTGCTTCCTAATTATACTACAGACAAATATTTATATTTTCAACCAGGCAAAATCACAGACAATATTAACTAGGCCTTCAGTGTTTCTTTCTCTATATAGTGTTTAAACTTAAATACCTTCTTTAATACATTTGTTATTTCCAGAATGAATCATCTCCACCCTTTTTCTGAACCCAGAGTGCTGTCAGGCACAGAGTAGCTTATGTCCAAAATAATTTCCATGATAACCAACAGGGAATGCATTGTGTTGTCATGCCAATTATGATGAATGTAAGCTTGGTAAAAATGGCTTCTATTTGAACAACATACGAGGGAGGCACTCTAAGTTTGCTTATCAATAAAACAATCAATATAAATCAGTACATTTAATGTATAAGAAGACTACATTTGTATCAGGTGTATGTACACTTTGTAACATATTGTTAGAGAAGTAAGTTAGGGAAAAAAATATAAAATGTTTGTACTACAACTATCCAGAGTAACAGGTTTATATGTCTGGCATTTAACTGGAAACATGAAATTAATATTGTTTGGCTTTTGGTGTGATAATTGGTTACATCACTATCCCAATTTTAGCTACTGAGATCTAAAATATTCACTACCATGTTTGTCACCACGAGTTATCATATTATTGTTTGAAGCAAGACTGCCAGCAGTCACTTCAGCTTGAAATTATTTGAAACACATTCTCATCACTCCTCTCTTCTGTCTTTCACTAATCGGACCAGCCATTAGATTCACCTCTTTGGATTCAAATGTTCACATTGTT
The DNA here is from genome assembly GCA_034783835.1 of Mopalia ciliata. NCBI lineage: Eukaryota > Metazoa > Mollusca > Polyplacophora > Chitonida > Mopaliidae > Mopalia > Mopalia ciliata. Next base: position 2,492 of record JAVFBW010025544.1, read on the forward strand.
TAAAATAGGGGAAGAGGTGGCAATGTAGGGAATACAACCTGAAAAGATAATCAAAAAGTTTACAGTGAGAGATAGTACAAATTTTGTCACATTGAGAGATACTGCAGACAAAACAATTATCAAATTGAGAGATAGTCAAAAAGTTATTACATTGAGAGATACTACATTTAGCCAAATGTTATCACAGTGAGAGATATTCAACATGTTACAACAGTGAAAAATACTGTTGTGAAAATGTTATCACAATGTTTGTTTGTTTGTTTTTTTGAATGGTTTGTTTGTTTGGTGTTTAACGTCGTATTTAAGGGTATTTCACTTATATGCCGACGGATTGTCCACTTCACAGTGTACACAGCCATATTATGGTGGGAAACCTAATAAAAACCACTCGATTGCCGGAGCCACAACATGTGACTCGCTCATATACCTGATGGTCGACAGACTCGATCCCATGAATGGTTAATCGAAGCAGGCTGAGTTTAGGAAACGCACTCGCTACCACTTAGCCACGGTTGCTGGACTGTTATTACATTGAGATAAAGTCAAAATGTTGTTACAGTAAGAGATACTGTAGTCAAAATGTTATCACAGTCTTGGTTTGTTTTTTTGATTGGTGTTTAACGTCGTACTCAAGGGTATTTCACTTATATGAAAATGGATTGTTCACTTCATACTGCCTTATTACAGTGGAAAACAGGGAGGAAACCTCATAAAAACTGCGGGCCCGTTATGACAATGAGATAAAGTAAAATGTTATTACAGTGAGATACTGTAGTCAAAATGATATCACAGTGGTATATATCACACTTAACAAATGCCTCCTTTGGTGCAGGGTAAGAGGCAGTCTGATTAGGGTGAATTGTGGAATAACATTGAGGGTTACCTGGTTGGATCATCAGCCATGTCAAACCCTGTCACATCAACCACATTCAACTTATCCCCGTAGCGAGAATAACTAAATGTTATCTAGAAAAAAATACAAACAATATCAAAAAATTAATACATGTAGCATTGTTTGTTCCAGAATGTATAAAACCATAACAAAGCAATTATATTTCCTTCAATGAAAGCAGGAAGTGAGAAAATCTTTAATTACTTTTAAAAATGCATTTTTTTGTGCCATTGTCTTTTTATTTAAACACCTTTTTATGATTATTTACAAAAAATAAACTAATGAAAAAATATTGTTACTTTCACTTTGCTCCAAGTTGTAAAACATTTTAAAATCTTTGGGGGATTCGCATTTGAAAAAAAATCTCACCTCTTCCTGTAGGTTATCTCTGAGGAGCCAGAGAGCTTCCAGGTGAGAATGAAGAGATGGTATCACAGTCAGCTTCTTACCTAGGATGTGATCTGTAAACACACAGGTTATAGTTATTAGTATTTTAATTAATAAAACATTAACGGGACCTACAAACCCAGGGGAAACTTATCTCTCAAAGAGTTATTTTTGTTGAAATGTACAGAGAGTATTACTATACAAGTAAATATCAAATCAGTTAAACCGAATCACTAGACTTCACTGTGAAAATGTTATCGAAATATGTATCACATTTTTTTTACACTGATGTTAAGACTTAATATGCTTATCTGATGAAGGTATTGATGGTGAAGACCAGTCAATGTGTCATAATGAAGGTGTATAAAGGTCCAGACTGATAGGCCAGGATTAGAGGATTAAAGCTCTACTCTATAATCAACATGTAAGTATCATGGGAGCACAATGGGGGTTAGAATTAGTTGATTAGAGAAAACTATACACCTGTATAGCAATGAAGCTAACTCATACTCTATAATAATAGAACTGCTTGAAAACCTTCATTTTGACAGGGCCACATTAGTCATCAGTCTGACAATGGGGAAGCCTAGGGCCTGGTCAGGTAGACAGTCAGGATGTGTGTGTCAGGGGGAGGGGGGATTGGAGGTGGGCCCAAAGTACAGAGAAGCCTAGTTTACAGGCCACAAGTTAAGCACTGTTTGGTGGAAATATTTATGTATAGTCACATACAAATTGAGTGTGAGAACGATTAAGTCAGTAACTCAGTGTCATTTCATAACATAGAGTAAATCCATTGGCTTGGTGTTACATGTATTTAGAGAAAGAGATGTGAAACACAAACCAGTAGTTTTGAGCACTGTTGAGCTGTTGTTCCCTCTGTAAAATCCCTCTTAAACAGTACTCAATAACTACTGTATGCTTATCCGTAGTCTACATATTGAATATAAATAACTGTTGTAGAAGGATTGCACCAGTTCTCTTAAGTGTGGGTTTACATTCCTTAATGCTAATGGTAGGAGTCCAACAATTTTTTTTCTTTTTCTATATAAGATATAAGTATCATATAATTGAAAGATTGAAAAGTTATCATTTCAAGCCAAAATAATAAGAAAGCTTTAGACAATACTATGAGTATGATCCAAACACAATGAAGGGAAATCTTAATCAATGTATTAAGGCAGCTTTATTTGCTTTCATCACATGAAAGGTTTTTATTGTATCAAAAGAATTCCAATAGATAATGAGGAAATACCTGGATGTGACAGGCAGCATAGAGGAGGGATTAAGCCACAAAGGGGGAGAAGAGTGATTGAAAGTAGGCCAGAATAGTATTATTAGGGTGGGTATTGTGTGAAAGGGGAAGGGAAAGGTAGAGAGAGTAAGAGATTTGGCCACATTTCATCTCACGCTCCTCAAACTGCCTTCAATAAGTCAATATTCACACAGCCACAGAGTTGACAGCAAACACAAGTTAGGGCCAGTTCAGATATGGCCTTGTGCTTGAACTGTGTGTCAACATGGGAACTGCATTCAACAGTTTATTCCCTCATTTCATTATTCATAATCAATAGCTAAAAACTGAGTTACAGAGAGAAAACCTCGGAAATGATGTCTTTAAGATTGGGCAGTTGGCGCCATGTCAATACAACAGGTACATGTACATACTTATAATATAGCCCACAGTGCAGTCATCAGGCAATCGAATCTTCTCTCCAACTGACATCAAACGACCTCCACTGAAAATACACAGATCAAATAATCAATAGTTTGATAAGAAAAGATATAGACATCAGTACAGTCAGCCCATCTATGTACACACCAGATTGACTTTAATACACGGAAAAATCTGCATTATATCCAACATGAAGTTTACGAAACTTTACTCTAAAAAAAAAAAATTAAATAAATGGGACAAATGTGGGGAATTCAAACTACTTTATTAATGTCTGTCTGTCACAAAAACTGATCTGTCCTAAAACATTTACTTATTAGCTTAACTACCTACTGGATGTAGCTAAACTTAATCACATTGGCTATATGGGAACATTTATAAGATTGCCTTTTAGCACTACTTTAGAACACTGCCTTTTACATGTACATGTATCTAAACTTTATAACATTGCCTATAAGCTAAACTTTATAACAGTGCCTATAAACTAAACTTGATCACATTGTCTATAAGCTCAACTTGATCACATTGGGAATGTCTTTGAGCTAAACTTTATAACAGTGCCTATAAGCTAAACTTGATCACATTGTCTTTTAGCTAAACTTGATCACATTGGGAATGTCTTTGAGCTAAACTTCATAACCTATTATAAGTAGCTAACTTGACCACATTACCTATTAGGTAACATTTATAAGATTACCTTTTATCTAAACTTTATAAGACTGAATATGAGCTGAACTTAAATAACAGTGCCTATTAGCTTAACTTTATAATACTTCATATTCCTTGCTTATTGTGTAAACTTGATAAAATTGCCTTTTGTGTAAACTTTATAACATTGTCTATTGTGCAAACTTGATAACATTTGAGATCTATTAGGTAAACTAAACTTAATTTTGTGCGCATTTTTGTGGGATCAAATAGAAAATGTTAAAATATATATCACATGCTACTGATGCTAGGCTTGATTATCAAAAATATGTCAAGAGAAAAGGGGAATGAAGAAAAGTAGAATTAATTCCTGAAGACCAGTCTGAAATGGGTGAATGGCGGATGTGTAAAGTTGATGTAAGGGATTGACAGGATCATAACACCTGCCATAGGAAACTCGTTAGGCAGAAAGGTGAGCACGTAGAGTGAGAGATCAAAATCTACAGAGATCACTTTTACGGGAAGTCCCATACCACAGGCTTGTCACAAAAACAACACATTAAGAGGAGTCCGCAGAGAAATGTGTAAGACAATAGAAGAGCCTCCAGCCTAAGCAGGAAACTGGCCTGTAAAGGTTTAGATAAGATGGGCCAGTCTTTGATGTGAGCTGGAAGGTGTGAGAATGACAGTGTGCTGAACATGACAAGCCTCTGGACTGGGTCTCTTCTAACAATACACACTCCATAAACACAACATTCACTGACCAGCGATTATACACACTCAAAATCACATCACAAACATAAAAATAGCATTAATAGACAAAGTAACAAAACTTAACACAGTAACGAAAACGACAGAGACATCACAATGCAATCCCCCACATTGGATGGCTCTATAAAACCAGTCTTCAGTTTAGAGGGTTATTTGCCAGGCAGTGCAAGTTATTATGGCCTTTTGGTCGGGTCTATATGGAGTTATACATTTCATTTAACAGAAAAGGGTTAATGTTTAGGACCATGTCATGAATTAAATCAGTAGAAATCATAAGTATTTACTTATCAAGTCATAAAACTAATCTGTATCAGTCACAATTTTAATAATTAGATGAATTCAGGAATTCACAGTTTACAAGATACACAAATACATATTTTCAATAAACACTAATCATTCTGATTGCAAGCCTTTTGGTTTAGCTCTTGAACATTTTTTTTCTTCTGAAAACTGCTATCAGTATCTTTTCTTTTGTATGATATACCAAATAGCTATATACTAGATTGTTTGTTGGTTTGATTGGGGTTTAACGTCGTAGCATGTATTTGTAAATGAACTTCAATACCAATAAAATATTATATAAAAAAACTTTGTGAATAGAACAATGTAGTATCCATTTTAATTTAGGTTTCAAATAAAGGCCTGTTATATTGTACAAATACTCATATATCCCATAGAACCCCGCCCATTACTAGCTTCCAATAATCTGACCTTTCAAATAATGGCTCATTCTCTCTAATTATACACAGTGTACAATAACACACAACATAGATAATTGGCCTGCAGACGAATTATAACTGTGAGAGTGAACTTTACAAACTACTGGCAGGCCAAATGCTCCTAGGTTGTATTAAAAAAAAAAGAGAAAAAAAAGAAGCATAATGCATGTAGTTAGCCACCTCAAAGTAAAGGCTACAATAAGTAAAATCATGAGCTCTACTGTGACCTTTTTATAACAACAATTCCATACAGATTAACTGTATAATTTAGGAACACTGCAGGATGTTTTTTTATATAACGCTTTTACTAAATTTGTTTTGTGTGAGAACATTTGAAAATCCAAGGCATCTTGATTCTACATTTAATACTGTACTAGAGTAGTTATATAAAAAAAACTAGGTCAACAACTGGTAGCAGGTCAATAAACAGTGTTCATTGGTAAAGATACTTTAGTTCATGGTAAATATTTTCAGGTTCTTGGTCAATAAGTCCTAGTATCTAGTCAATAATTCCACTCCTTCATCAACACTATGTCCTATAGTGAACTGGTAACCCTGGCCAACAACTTTGTCCTATAGTCAACTGGTTACTTTGGTCAGTAAATTCTGGTTTAATTGTAACACATTTAAAGGTAACCGTTATAAATATACTGGTGACTACCTGGCATGTGGGACCATCTTCAAGGCCAAACTCCTGCTGATACAGAAACCTGCCCCTCCAGTGGCAAACCAGAAGGCCAATTTGGACTGAAAGGCAAACAGAAATAAGTTAATAATATTTAAAATCCAAATACATTTATAACACCACTCCTTCAAGTCACATGTCAACTTGAGCATTTAGAACTAACAGGAGTCTGGGAATCAAATTCTGAACACAAGTACGATTTATATTCATAAAAAATGTAACATGATTATAACTGGTCCACTAATAGACTATGAATCAAAAGTTATATTATTGTCATAAATAACGACAAAAGTGAAATGGAAATTTAGTTCAGCAAAGAGAAATACTACATGTTGTCTGAACACCTACAGACATAAAGCAAATTAAAATATAAAACAAAAACAAAAAAATTAAAAACCTAACCATTTTCAGCTAGTGTGCGTGATGAGTCATTTAAAAAATAATTTGATTAAAACAGAATAATAGTGAATGTAGAAATAAAAGAAACAGTGCTGACCATACAATAACAACATAACGGAACATTAATGATTAAGAACATTGTGCAGTGCTGTTTACTGTTTATTACCTGATAAAAGACTCGGTTTCCAATTAGCCAGAATTGAAAGAGAAATTTAAAACAGTGTGACATATTATTAAATTTAAAAAGATATAAGTACTGATTTACCATGGACAGGTTATTATTTAATATGATATGATAGGGTCAATGGAAGGACCTCTACCCTTTAGCTCAGTTTGATGAGGAATTAAATTCTTTTTAAAATTCACAATATTATTACATTCATGAGCATGAAGTTTTAACATCATACACAAATCAAGGCAACACTGAATCAGTTGTAATGCGTTTGAAAAGCAGTTAGAATGAGGACAGATAAATAACACCTAAACTGCAGCGTTGTTTATCCTGAACATAATAAGTACCAGAACCAACAGGTAATTTACCCAGTGGAGTATAGCTATAAACCATCAACTCCCTAAAATAATTCATGTAAGAAAATACACCATTTGGTACATGTAATGTGTCGCAATCTGTAACATGTGTGTGTTTTATTTCATAGATTGTCACTAATCGTATAGAGTGAGTACACCATGTCACGACCACACATACGTGTGTACCTTATGTCCTTGTTTAGGTGCAGTCTGTTTATAAGAGTATTCAGAAAACAGGGGTGACATTTAAACAAAATGGTTAAAGTTGACAGCCACCTAAAAACACCCGAATAACATCAGGATACTTCAACCATTACGCAATGTACTGTTTGCATACAAGTCTGATCAACAACATTCTATAATAAGTAACGTGTAGCCTACATAGTCGAATACCCTAACCATGTTAATCACTCATAGATTTGTTGCATCACTTTTGATGAAGACAAAAAAATTCAAACACATATAAAACCCTAAAACAACAACAACAACAGCAGTATAATCATTACCGGTAAGGCATTAATTGCCATAAAATTTAATCAACATTTACAATTTATAAAGATACTATATATTACTACAGGATATTTGATAGTTGACAATTTGCAAAAAAAAAAAAAAAAATACAGTCCATTTGTTTGTTTGTTTGGGGATTAACGCCATATTTAAGTTTTTTTTCACTTATATGAGAGCGTACCAGCTCAATGGGTGGAGGAAATCACCCTCATCGACACTGGCAACAAAGAATTACAAGACACAATAGAAAGCATCACACAGAGATTTGCTTCTTGCTAGCCATTGGCTTCGAGGGCGACAGTGCAACAGGAAGCCCTCCGCCAGCCACATGCGAATATTTCCTGTTAAAACCAATCATTTAACTAATGATAAACCAATGTTCAAGCATTCCACAACCAATGTGAATTTATTACATTATGCCCATTTATTCATGCCCTAAAGGAATTCTAGCATATACTTCATTTTTTATACATTTACAAATTAAAACACAAAGAACTATAAAGTGCCCCAGGGGTTGTTTGTGCTTTTGAAATTAATTGCATTTTGTCTTTCATTAATTTTATTTGTATAATGAAGAAAAAATGTTCAGAAATTTCAAACGTTTTTGAAATGAACATCTTTACAGAAAACCTAACAAGTAATGACAGAATATAGATATTTTTAAATCTTTGCTGTTTATTCAGTTATGCCTAAATGAATGTGAAAACTTTGTATAGTTGGTGACACATTGAAACGGAGAAAAGCTCTATTTAGAATTTCAGATTTCCTGTTACTCAAGTGACTTCACTCAGTGCTCACATTACACTTATCTTCAAATTGAAAAAAAAGTGACCCCTTATTGTGGTGCAGGAATAGGGGAGGGGGAGTGTGATAGTGAGACCATGAGTTTTTAACTCATTTTAACTCGTTGTACATGTACAATTTAGTGGAGTCTTAAGATAATCTTGATGACGTAGCTTACCCCTTGGTTTTCCCGGTCCCCGATCTCTATAGGGTGTTTCAGGCTTGGTTTGCCCAGGTACCAATCACCAGTGTGGTTATAATGCTGCAGTAGTTTGACTAACTCAGGTACATTAACATATGTGTCATCATCAACATGACAAAACCACCTGGAACAAAATAAAATAAATTTACAAAAACATTTCTCGGTCATAAATTTACTAAATCAATTTATTGATTCATAAAGGCTTTACACTTCGGTGCATTTGAATGGACCAAAATGTTGTCCTTGTTTTCAGGGGTGATGTCATTTTAAGGAGACTTTATATTATCTTTGAAAAAGTTAAGATCAAATTATTATATAAAAAAAAAAATAAAAGTAAATTTTTAGGAAATAAAAAAAAGTAATAATTACATGATGAAAACGCAAACCAATGATTATTGGATATGATATGTTAATATCTGTTGCGTTTAACTAATCAGGATCACACAAGTTATTCACAGAAAGTGATTTTAATGTTACACAGTGTCAGACAGTTTATGTATGGGATATCATGAGGGTCAGTCCACAACTGAATGGCAAAGGCATTATAAAAACCATGGACTTTGTAATTAGTCTCAGAGTTAATTAGAGGACAGAGATGAGGGTTAACCAGGGACATAAAATACAAAGAGTAACTAAAAGTGGTTGTAAAAAGTCATTCACCCGCCACCTTAAGGTCATGGGTATGAAGAAAGCTTCCTAGATGTCCAGATGTAGTGTAAATTAGCTTACAAGAATCTTTCCTAAATGTCACAGAAATCAGACATTGTAGTCTGTATATTTACACCCTAATTCCCCAAGCAAAACAGATATAAAACATCATTTAAGAATTTAAAAAAAATACAGAATGTCATTCAATATCAATTTGTAGGGAAACTTCTGAGCTTAATTTGAATTGGTATTACCCAAAGGTGCCATTCAATCACTGGAAACTTTTGATATATATAAGTGAAAAACCATCAACAATAATTGGTATGAATACCAGCTCCAATCAGGACTCACACATCTGATGATACAAGTGAACTTGTATTGCACCTGAATTATACATTAGAAACACAGGCCTGGTTCCCACACTGAATGTGGTGTAAAAGTTTTTGGTCATTACACAGTGAAACCAAACACCGTCTCTATTGACCCCCTGTTCATTCCCTAACACCTGACACCTCAGATTAGGCCATTAATGACTGGGTTATTAGCTGAGAACAACATCAACACTGGCATTGATTCTTTATGTGATCATTGACACAAACTTTATACCACTAATCTGAGAATCTACATCATGGGTGCTTTTATGAAGTTAAAAACTACAATAATCTACATGTATCTCTAGATATATAATACAATGATTAAGATATCTGTTAATTTCTAAACAAACATTTATTTGATGTGATAGAACATAACATTATATGGGCTATCAAGTCAACTGGTAGTTATAAGGCCAGGCATACATGTAGGCAGACACATCTTTATGAGAATTTATGGACAAAAAGCTTGAATTATTTTAAGAACGATCAAATAAGGTATTGGATAACTTGGACAGATTTTTGCTGTTGAAGGAAAATGTAGGTGGTGATATAAAAGTTTAACAGACTTTACAGAAGCCAAGCCTTATACTGTAGATGCCAAGCCTGTATAGTGTTACATGTATCTTTAAACCAGCCTAGTGTCACACCTTTAAGAGACAGGAACAAACATTCACATCCATGAATAAACAAGACCATTTAAGTCCCTGATAACAAAATATACCTTTAGATGTTACACCTTCAATCACAAGTGGTCACAGGTGGAAATGACAAAAACCAACAGCCTTCAATGACGTATTTTAGTGACAGTTTGATGCTGCTTTAATGAATTCTCTGAGTATGACGTATTTGAGCGGCATTTTGATTAATTAAGCAGAAAATATCAACATCCCCACCAGAGTGTCAAATTAAATAAACCAAAGTCTTTATTAATATGAAATCAGTTCTGTTAAATACTAAATGTATATTACAGTTATTTATTTTGAGAATAATTGTACGAAATACATTCATTGCATGTATGTGCTTGTCACATTAGGCTATCCCAATTTTCATTTAAAAAAGTCTAAAAACAGAACGCTGCTAAAATACCTAAATGATCAGTAATTCATCTGTGTAACGTAAACAGGGATGGTAAAATGAAATACACATCAAGAGTCCAAGACAGAGGACACTTGTAATGGTTGGTCACAAAAGCAGCAGATATGTATGAACGGTTCAGTGTTGTAATGTTTTCCAGTAAATCCTAAAAATTGTTCCTTTAACCTATATTTTAAATGCGTCACTAGTTTTTTGATTTTTTTAAACATACTTAACACTAATCAACTTAATTCAATGTCTGGATTGGAACAATTTGTCAAAATCAGTACTTAAATGTTCTTTTTATCTGCCTCTTTCAGAGATTTTGAGAAACCAATAAATTGGTACATGACAGCACAGTGCTTAATTGTGTAAGTTTAGATGTGCTTGAAATGACATTTAACATAGCACAGTGTTAAGATCACCCAACAAGTCAATCAGTCAATGAATGAAGTTGTACTGGTCATTTCACTGAGTGACAACTGATACCTAATGAAGATGATAAGATCATTTGGCCACTGTTACAGGCATGAAACTGTTTTCTTTTTATTATCTGAAATTTTCTTAGCTCAAAGCCTGGAAGTTTTACTTATTTAAATATAAGAATTTAACAAACTCTACTCTCATGCTGTCAAATAATTATTTGTGTTATGGTTTTATTTAATATCACTTATTCAAATTATTAACAGATTTATATTAATCATGGGACAATACTAGTATAGCCAAACACAAGCCTGTCATCATTCACTGTGTATCCAGCCAGCTTCTGGATGAAGTGAGCAGTTCCCAATGTCATCACTTCCACTACTAACCCAATAGTACAAACTAAAAACTGCTGGGCTGACCTGACCGATGATGTGCTGGACTTCTAAACAGTGCTATTTAATATGACAAGTGGCATTCATAAGCAGACAAAACAATGGGTAGTAATGGGGTGTGGAGGTCAGCAAAACAACTAAACACTTTACACAAATGCTACTGTTTCACCTCTCAGGGTGTGACACTTGATTCTGAGAGAATAAAGTAATCTCCAATTTAAAACAACAAATCACACTTAACCAGAAAAGGATTGTCCGCTTTTAGGGTGAAATCGTCCAGATTTTTTAGTGGCGAAAGACCGACAACCTTACAATATTAGAAATATGAAGTTCTAATGATTCTTTTGTTTCAGAACAAGATTTGGTACAAAAATAAACCGTCCTTTTTTTTTGAAAGCTAAATCTAACTTGAAGACTCAGAAAGTTGGAATCAAAATGACAGTTAAACAATTAAGTACAATGGTTAGAACATATTGTATGAAATTGTAGGTATTAAATGTTATCACAAATTCATAGATACCCTATTTACTCAAAAGACTTATCAGCTTAAATTTATATAATCCTGGATTGACTGATTGGGATTTAATACCATATCTTAATATTATTGAAGCGACATTTTCTCTAGCCTTGAGTCAACTATGGCATGTACAGGTGTTTTAATGAGAATGATTTGCATTTGTTAATAGATTCTCAGTATCTGGTTGAACAAGAAAGGCAGAAGAGATAAGATGCCCATTAGGTTCTGGTTGAGTTGTTAACAGGTTGAAATCAAGCAATTACAATATTTTTTTCTAGACTGATTACATTAAGATTAGAGGCAACCCATTTAAGAGAAACCTAGATTTTCATTGCCAAGAAGTTTATTTTCCGCTATCTATTATAAACAAATTGAATTCAGAGTAAGCCTGATTAAGAGAGGTTGTTATCAATAGAAGTGGGGATTTCCTTACTGTTATCAATCACATCAAGTGGCTAGTCAAACACCTGACATGAAGTAGGAATACAGAAAGTCCAGGCTATGGACTACCAGTGATATGACCTTATGACCCACAATAATCTTGGCCTGAGAGGTTCTTCCTTGCTTACCACTCTTAAGTACAGTGTATTGAATTAAGTATCTGGTATCTAGGGGGCATACAATAGAGGGCAGGGAGAGGTGAATGGGCAGTCCAGCCCCTCAGGATATCACCAGTTACACTTGACTGCTTCAGAGACCACTAGTTGATCCTTACAGTAGTTTGGCAGTGACATCTGAACTCCATTCTGAAAAAACTAGTGGCCATTGAATACCTGAAGTCTATCAGTTGTGTTCATAAGGAGGTGACCTTGTCTAGTCAGCTCCTCCTTCCCTTTACATTGAACATATTGTTCACAGCTACCATCAGACCCCATGGTTAACCTTGTCTGAATCACAATAAGTTATGGTAGATTTTCCCACGGATAGCCCCACTCACTGTTCTGTCACTGACGACAGGACACAAAACCTAACCACCACAAAACTTATTTCTTTATAATCCCCTTTATTGAGTCTGCCAAATCTTACCTCTTTTTAGATTCCAGAAAGTAGTCATATTCCTGAGCCATCTTACAGCACAGTGCCTGTCTGAAAACACAACATATAAAAGAAAATATAAAATATCACAACAGTGTATTCTAACAATAATTGACACTAGAACAACCAAGATGGGAAGAGTTTCCATAATGTTGGAAAGTTAATTTTCCTCCAGTGCTAAGTAAAGACAGTATTGGTACTCCACAAACTACCCTCAGCCAGAGGGCATGTTGTGAAAAGTGCTTAAAACATGAGCAAACAAATACAGATCTACCTTCAAGTAATTGATTATGGATAATCATTTTGGGAACAGAAAATTGTCACACAATAAGATTGTGAAATGCAAATAAGAAGCTACATTTACCTTTTCACACTATTATACTATCATGAAATTGGTATTTCAATAATTTTATCTAGAACTTGAAATTTTTAAAAGCGTCTCATGATGTTACTGACAATGAATATCTGCACACCGATTAAGATGTTCTATAATTCTACATAAATACCAGTTGATCTATCTGCATCTGGACTCATTCATTCAGATATAGCCTCTTAAACCACAACAAAACAGTTTTTACTGTGAGACATCTTGCCAAACAAGGACCTTGTTGGTATATGTAAAAGACAGCACAAAACATCATACCGTAAGATAAAAACTAAAAAGATTTAGTTGGGTAAGCATTTCACAGAAAAATAAGATAAACAAAAACTGGGACTCACCGATTATGTTGGCCAGAGCAGTTTGTATTGATAATATGGCCATCTGTAACAAAAAAATTACATACTTAAGGACATGGACTCATGATTAATGTAAAAATGACTTATTTGTTTGTGTTTATTACAATGTGCTTTATGATTTAAATCATCTTTTGCCAGCCTCATCAACATGGCCCAGACCCCACAGAAGATTGTTTCACAGTCACTGTACCCAGCAGTAACCAAGAAATAATTTCTTTAGTATACTGGTGTTTTAGGGTATGCCACAATTTAAACATGGATTGAACACTATTAAAGTCAACAATCTGGTAAATTAATAATGATGAACTTTATTTTCATGACAAGTATTTGCTTTGCTTTTATGTATTTGTCATTGGTATTTTACACACCCCAGTGCTGAGTGTTATTTATTTACTTAGCATTAACAGAGGTGATCCTTGTACACTTATCTGGACAATAGTATGGGGCCACATGAGGTAAGAGGCCACACACAGGACCACTCTGTGTATTTCTTATAAAAATCATTTACTATTTAGTTTGGAAATGCTCAGAAAGTCACCAGTTAGACATAGTAATACAGAAGGAATTCTGTTAGTATGGGAAGGTTCTGTTATGACGATGTGCCATTGAAACACTAATTGTAGCGGAACAAGCAATTACAGATTACCACAAGGCTACATTCACAGCTCAATATAAAGGGAACAAGATTTACTCTATGTATAAAAGTAAGTAATGTCAATATGTACAGGTAGGTAAAGTCAACAGACAACCATGAGGGGAATATTAATGGACATAACACAAGGTGTATCAAGGTAGAAGTACATAAACCCACGCTTTATTCATTACTTTCTAGCCTAGAAGTAATCTGCTGTAAACCATGAGCGTTTTTTGTCTACAATTAATATCAAAATATTCAATTTTGTGTTTGTTTAGCTGGATTTGAATGCAAAGTGTAACAGTTTTTGTTCTTTGTCAATCAATTTTTATTTTTTCATTGCCTGTGTTAATTTTAAATTGACACAGGTATATTAAATATCTAATAAAATTTGAGAACTGCTAGAACATAGGTATGTGATTGTTCAAGCTGTGTTTTTATAATAATTAAAACAAACTATTGGCACAATAGTGAAGGCAGCAGAACATTTCCTGAGGAAGTGTGTACAGAAGGTGTTGGCTGATAAAGCACGGAACCATAATATACATGTCGCTAATAACAGGGTAATTTGAGAAAATTACAAATATTGATAAAAAGGCACTGTTCACTCACAGCTTAGCATTATTCAAACACCTGTATACCTGCATTCAAGCCAAATCCAATTAGGAGCGTCTTTTAAAGTCAACTTTTATTTATTTTTCAAGGTCGCACACCTATCTTGTCTTAATTTGAATTCCTCAAATAGGTTTTATTTTGATATGTCAGCCTAAGCAAATAAATTAGGAAATTCTATATAACTTTAAACTATTTTTAATCTGTTAATTAGGATCTGGAAAATAAATCAAACAGAAAGCCAATGTTTGCATGCTGTGTTTATACACCTTAGTTACACACTTTAAATTCTGCATATTTTTCACGCCTTTAATTATTCAAGTCTATTTCACCAAGAAGAACTGTTTAATGATGACTGCTTGCCTGATTGGTATTAGACATCACTCAGTGTTATTTTATTTATAGGCTTCCAATGATCACTTTCACTTTCCTCTGTTCAATCAGAACCATAGAAGACCCAAAGGGAAAACACACTCATAATAAGAGATTGTGTTCAGCTATTTAATGATTCAAACAAACGAGATAATCATCAGAGGTAATGCACAGCACACTTTAGGTTCAGGTGATTTAATGATTCTCATCACCTGGAATGTGGAATACATTATCAACTTTTCACATATTAACATAAATGTATTCACTAGTTATACATGTATGTTATACATTGTACACTATAGAAATAGAAGAAAACATAAATAGTTTGGTTCTTTTTCCTAAAAAGAAATCAAGGCAATCATTTTTTTTTCTAGAGATGATAACGTTTGATTTAAAGTGAAAACAATAAAACACCACTTACATATTACCTCATAGATAACCAGGTAATAGAAGACCATCGATCACTAAAGACAGATCTATGTATGTCATTCATAAAAACAGGCAACAATTTCATTGTTCATCTTTAATAACTATTATCATAATAGGACAGCTTTTAAGTCTCTATTTATATGACAATGTGCAGAAACTGTATTTTTATACAGTAAGTTTTTCGATAGCCTGATAACTTAATAATGAGTGCAGTAAGGACAAACATACATGGGTTGAAACTGAATAGATTTGAAAATATCTCCTAATCGAACCTGTAATCCTGCGTGTTAATATTTAACATGATTTATACGGTCATGAGTCAGACAGACGTGATAACAAAACCAGCCACATTGTCATATCAGTTTTACATCATGAGCATTTATCAATAAACACATGTAGTCAAAGGGAAAGTACATGTACATATCAACATGAAAGTCGATGAAGTTCTGTCAAGAATTAGATATACACTTGTATACATCATAGTTTTGTTGATTTGTTTGATTGGGGATAAATCTCCCACTAAAGGGTATTTCCGTTATACGTTAACTGATTGTCCTTTTTACCGTTCCTAGCTTAAATATGGTGGTAAACCAGATAGAAACCTCGTAAAAAGCAGTCCCGTGGCCGGAGCCAAATCATGTGACTCACTCATATGCCTGATCAGTGACAGGAGGAATCAAATCTGTGGACAGTGTATTAAAGTAGAATCAGTAACAAGGGCTTAGGCAGACACCCATCCACCCGTCAAAATGGACACCCTGAAGTGAACAATTGCCTCATTTGGACACCCTGTTTTAAGAAACTTTAACATGCAAGAGATGGAAAACTGTCAAAATTCGACACCCAGTTATATGAAAAGAGAAGTAAATGACCATTTTGGACACCCTACTTTTGATTTCTGGAAAAGCCCCTGATCAGTAAGCAGATGCTCAAAACACTAAAGCCACAGCAGGCGGTGTAATAATATTAATGGTAACCCAGAGAGTAAACTAAAAACTTAAAAAAAAAAAAAATGATTATGCCTGTTGGCATGACACATGGGGTGGCGGCAGGTTGCTCCAAGCGTTATTTAATTTAAAACTGACACCATGTTGAAGGTCTACATGTATCTCTAATCCAGTATTATTGATTTGGTGTTTTAAACAACTGGCCTTGGTTTGTTTAACGCCGTACTGACGATGTGCCAGCCCAATGGATAAAGGAACCACCCTCTACACCACTGGCAACAAACAAAGACAGGACGGGACAAATACAGGATGACAACAACAGGACGCGATACAAACACCACAAACAGATCAGCTTCCTGTTCCCCTTAGGCTCTGAGAGCACCAGGGCAACATGAAGCTCCCTTCAACCACCAGCAACTGGCCCTTGGTCCTTCACATTGGAAACCATAGAAAATCAGTATAATTGGAGTTAATTTTCCAAAGGTCCCAAATATATTCACTGTTGAAGCCTTTAACTCAGGCTGGAATTCTGACTAGAATTATAAACACTTCTTTTGTGTCAGAATTTATTATTGAATTTATAGCTTGTATACATGTAGAATATAACTCTGGCTACCAGGACACATATTATATACATTAATACTACATGATATATATGAAACAGCTTCCATATTGCATGTTGCCGAACATCTAAAAATAGTTAATTTGGTAAGCAGCAGAGGAACTTGGCTGAGTACCCAACTGTCTGTTGTATGAGTCAGCTGGGAGTATCTAGACAGAGGAATACATTGTAGTATTCCCTGCCCTAACCCCTAATGCTAGAGAGAAATTTACCTTCAAATATAATGAATTTCTCACCTATATAATTTAACACCAGTTGCACAATCTAAAACTTGATTACATTTCTTACTTAGTGTGCACAAGTGATATTTATAACAACAATGTTTATGACTGTAAAAGTTTGTCTGCAAAACAGAACACTGACAGACAGTTTAAGGAGAGGCTTAAATCTTGATCATTAATATTGCCATTTCAGATTTGACAATGATATGTGATGCTGTTAAACCTCTCAGGCCTTTAAGTATGGATTCAGTTTGTATTGTTTGTTTGACTGGAAATGAACACAGTACCTAAGGTTATAACACTTTTATGACACCAGCTCAATGGCTGCAGGAGACTGCCCTCCACAGAACTGGCAAAAAACTCATTATGAGGCATCGCTACAAAGACATCATGAAACAGATCATTTCCCCGTAACACGTTAACCGTTAGTTCAGATAGCCCCAGGGCAACAAGAAGCGGACACCGATGGATTCAGATAAAAACATACGAGTAACTTGTGTTTAGTCCCTCCCCAATAATGATACCGGCTACACGAAGAACTGCAAACTGCATGATCACAGGGAAGAGACATTTCAAACTGGCTTATCCAAAGATCTCTGTCCCTCCTCCATGGCCTATTACTGACTTACCCTTGTGCTTAACTATGTGAGCTCTGTACAGAAAGGTTAGCCAAATGACAGAAGGCATTATAAGAAAGCAAAAGGGTAAAGGCCATGTCACAAAAAACATTATGCATTTGCACCTTTTTTTTTTTTTTTTACAAATACCCCCTGGAATACCAGGACAAGAGAGATCTATTGACTTTAGCATTTAAAATCTGTAAACAGGATCCCCCCAACAAAAACAACTACATGTATCTTTATTTGCTTATTTACATTATACTCAAGGATATTTCACTTATTTGATGACAGATCGTCCATTTCTCACATTTATTTATCTTAAAACAGTGGGAAACCGAGAGGAAGCCTTGTAAAAGTCCTCCATGCAAGTGTTTAGAAGAAATCTGCATAAAAAAACCCAGTTCCATTCCAAGAAATATCAAGAATGAAGTGCATCAACAGTGCAGGAAAATATGCTGAAATACTCCATGTCTAAAGTTGAAGTGTTTTCCTTGTTTCGGGAATGTGCCTAGAATTCTTAATAATTGAGTAAACTGCGGAATTTAAAAAAAAATTCAAGATTTTCTGAACTAGAACCTATTAAACTTAGAAGGTGTTATCACAAAATATCAAAAATACTTTTAATGTTCACTGTCTTTAAGACACAAAACTCGTTCTTTACTCATAGTAGTCTAAATTCTAATCTATATGCTTAATTTTTACACGTTATATAAAGTATAGGAAGTTTGCATTTGATTGGGATTAAATGTCTACTCAAAGATATTTCACTTATATGATGACAGATAATCAAGTTCCCACTGTTCCTTGTTTAAACATGGTTGGAATCTGACAGGAAACCTCACAAAAACCACCCCTGCGATTACCGGGGCCACATCATGTGACACACTCCTATACCTGATGATCAACAGGCAGACGGGAACCTGTGGAAGGCACATCAAAGTAAGATTAGTAAGCAAGCAAGCTTACCACTAAGTCACAGTTGGGGATCATATACAAAGAAGATGTGTGGTATGTTTATACTCACTATCAACCCTCATGAAAAGGAATCAGGATTTGTGTGGTCGTAGTGGAATATTGAGCTATTTCTGGACAAAAAAACTGGCTCTCAAAAAAGTTTCATTCACAGTTTTGATTCAATACATTGCTACGATGTAGTAAAATGTTTTCAATAAATATATATTTTTTTTTTCTAAGAAAAGGCTTAACTCTATTTCGTAAGTAAAAATAGACCAGAACCAGCACTTCAGGATAGATTGATAAGGTAAGTGGCAGTTATATTAGTTAATGGACCTCCAGCCAATCAGAGGATAGGAAGAAGTTTACTCAAGCACCCCTTGTAGCTGTAAAAACGCAACAATCTCAAATAAAATGTCTACATTTGCGTTTCAAAAAAACAGTGTTTGTGTTTTTTAAATACCTGTGCCTAGAATTCTTAATAATTGAGTAACAAAGAAGTACAAGTACACCAACTACATTTTTTTTATCGTGAGCACTGTTAAAGTATGATAAAAAAAATGCAGTAAAAATTACAGGCTTTTCTTAGGTTAAATGCCACTAACTTTGACAAATAGATATGAAACTGTAAAAAAAAAAAAAAAAAAAAAAAACTCTCAAACTTGACCTGTACATTTTAAGTTGGGATATAGAAGTTGTTTAGATTTTTAGATAAGTCAACTAAAGCTGCAAGCATTACAAAAAAGAAATAAAAAGCTGATTTTTTTAACATTTGCATTAAAGGTTATTTTACTCATATGATTGTGTGCCAGATCAATGGGCGAAGAAAACCGCCCTCAACATCACTGGCAACAAACAGAGCGCAAAACATTACAAACAGATCGGTGACATATTGTCTCTGAGAGCGCCAAGGCAACAGGAAGCTTCCTCCTTAACGTCGCTCACTATCAAGGCAAAGATACTATTCAAGTTTCCCACAAATGGAGCTTTTTTGAGTGAATTGCTTAGTACATGTAACTAATTAGTCATGTCAAAAACTAAACATGAAAAGAAGAAACAATTAGTTTTTTTTTACTTCAGAGAGTAAATAGATACAACCTTTATCTTAAATTACATCTGTATCAACAGAAACCCAGATGATATACATATAGACAGTCAGCATAGGAGCTATGTCAACCTGTCAGGTAACTTAGACAAGCACCTGAAAGGCAAATTGTAATTAGCACAGAATCTGATGGAAAGTGTGTGGGGGAAAAAGATAAGTCCTGGGAAATGCCTGCAGAAATTCTCTCCTCACGTTTTCATGAAACAGAGTCTAGTTAAGTGTTAAGATGTTTGGATTGTCACCAGGCTGATTGGCCCAGGTTTTAAGTGACCAGAGACACTGACAGAGGCTGGTCAACAATGGGAGGGACCAGTGTCGAGCCCATGGGGAATCTACACCATTAACAGATCAAATCTATAGAGATGAAGTGTTAATTCTCACTTTGTACTTGGCCACCCCAAGGGCAAACACTCAGGAGCTGGGCAGCATAATAAACACAGAACCAATGAAACCAGTTAAACACACTAGTCACAGTTCAGACAACTTCTTAACAATTCAAACACACACTGAGACAAAACAGAGAAGTAGGAAATCAATTTTCCTGACTTTAAGGGTAAGTTTTGACCAAACGTGACAGAAATGAGTATCCCTTTAATTTAAACATGTACATAAGAACCTAACCCAAACATACACCTGTAACATATGTTGACAGCACAACCAATCCGGCTGTTAACATAACACTCTGAACTGAGTTTGAGTCTTTTAGTCTATGTCCTGCACAGGGCTTTAAGAACATTATTTAAAAGGGTGCAGACGTTAAAACAGTTCAGATTATTAAAGTGTTTTAGACATTAATATGGCTTCATAAAAATAATAGGGCTTCACAACATGGTTTCAGAACATTGAAAGGCATCCACTGAAGACCACCCACAGCACTGCATCACCACCTGCAGCACTGACTCACCACCAACAACACTGCCTCACCACCTACAACACTACCACACCATCTACAGCTTGGCCACCACCCACAACATTGCCTCACAACCTACAACTTGGCCACCACCTACAACATAGCCTAAACACCCAAAGGTCTCATAAACAGTGCCTCAATAGCAAGCACCCAAAGCACTGCCTCACCACCCACTGCACTGCCTAACCACCTACACACTTCCTCAACACCCACAGCACAGATTCACCACCTACATCATCGCCTCACCACCTACATCACTGCCTCACCACCTACACCATTGTCTCGCCACCTACATCACTTCCTCACCACCCACAGCACTGCCTCACCACTCAAAGCACTGCCTAGCCCCCACAACATTGCCTCATCCCCACCATATTACCTCACCATCCAAAGCACTGCCGTACCACCTACAGCACTGCCTCATCACCCACAGCACTGCCTCATCACCTACATAACTGCCTCACCACCTACAGCACTGCCTCACCACCCACAGTATAGCCTCACCACCCAAGGCACAGCCTCACCACCCAAAGCACAGCCTCGCCATCCAAAGCCCTGCCTCACCCACACAACATTGCCTCATCCCCTTCAGTACTGCCTCACCACCTACAGCACTGCCTCATTGCCCACAGGAATGCCAAACCATAGGCAAACAGTCCTAACCACTTGCTACTGTTTAAACTGTGTCCATTAAAAAGAAGGTAAAACCATTCCTTAATTAAAGACTTTAAGGTGCAACTGGGGTGGGCATAAATTCCAAGACCTATCCATTATTAAACGACCACCCACTTAATCATCAATAAAGGAGATACCTGTGAAATTAATGCTTTACTGTAATTGCACCTTCATTTACACAGTAAATAATTACATTCTAAGAATCTCAAATTTCCAATTAACCTCTTGTACAACATACATGTATATAAACATAGTTTAGATGGAATATTAGCTGAAGTGCTTTCTATATTCAACATACATGTAGTCTATAGAACGCATTAGATGGGTGGAGCCAGGACTTTAATTCTTATGGAAATTCATATTAAACTGTTAAAAGAAAGTTTCTTTATAACCCAGACAAAGGGGGAAACTCAAGTCGATTCATAACAGGAAGGGCTTGTAAATCTTCAGCATACTGTGGACCCTCCTAGCAGTATCTGAGTGCAGGGGTGACTAAGAAGGGATTCTCATATGTAGAGCATACCTGGTGATTTATCTACCTTAACCTAGTCCATTTACCTACAACTGACCTCAATACACATTCCCAGAAAGCAAACCCTCAAATCTGGTGAAACACAATCAGACTGGCTGTGGAATTAAAACTCGCTGGACTGTTTGAAAGAAAATATCACACTACTGTACAATTTCAAAAACTAGCAGTGTCAATTGACTAGAGGGTGCAAAGTTCTACATATTAAAAAGCTGTCTTTCTTTAGTAGCTTTTTTATGGGTTGCCATTTTCAATGCTGGTGAGGTGACAGAAAAAGCCCTAAAAAAACCCCAACAGTTAATTAAAAAGATCTGGTACATGTAGTTATATATATATCACTTGATTGACTTGACAGATTAGCCAATATGATACAGAAAACAAGGGACTGGATTAAGTTTGCCTGGTATTCCATCATGCAGCAACAATCAG
Organism: Mopalia ciliata; assembly: GCA_034783835.1. Classification (NCBI taxonomy): domain Eukaryota; kingdom Metazoa; phylum Mollusca; class Polyplacophora; order Chitonida; family Mopaliidae; genus Mopalia; species Mopalia ciliata. The sequence goes on from JAVFBW010025544.1 coordinate 24,951, forward strand.
GCAACAGTACTATGATGCCCCTGTTTAACATGTAACTAAAGGCATGTAGAGGAACAGAGGAGTGAATAAAGACAGTGTGACATGTGGGGGCTCACTTTGAAGTACCATGTGATCAACAGTCAGAGACTGCCTCCATTGAGTGAGGTGCTGGAATCCATCTGACTAACATGTTTATACAAAACGTTTGATGAGGAATTGAAGACAGGACTGGTGGTCATCACTCACTGCATCTCTGCTTAACATACATGCTGGGGTGGGGAGGGGGTTAACAATGTTTAACAAGCAACAAGCAACGGTATATTTAAATTTGGACCATACAATGCTTAATGGGTGGGCACCAGTTCGAATAGACATCATATGTTGAGTAATAGAGCTGGACAAGTTCAATTTGGATAAAATCATCCACAACTGCTTAATAAAAATATTTTTCAGTTGTACATCTGGGAATATTGTGAAATAAATCAGTGTTGCTGCATCTGAGGTTTGAAGAGCCCAGGAACAGGAACTGTAGACAAGAACAAGAGTTGTTCATATTGCTGTTAGCCTGACAGCACTATTATTGTTTGTGATTATATCAGATTTATATCTTATGTGATTGGATATTCGTAGTATTACATCTCAGCAATACTACCTATCAGTTTTTGTAATCCAAACTGAGAGTGTTTTCATTCAAAACAAAAGATAGTGACTGATTAATATGTGGATGTCAGGCTTTACTTTGTATCGTTATAAAGTGGATGAGGCTATCGAGTGATATAATGTGGATTTCAGAGGGGGCTGGGAATGAGGGGTTAAGAATGTGGGGTATTTATGTAGGGTTGAGATGGCACACTCTGGCCTGATGCTGAAGTGAAGCTGGGGAGAACCTGATAGCAGTAGTGTTTGACTGGCGTGTGGCAGACTGGTGTTCTGATAAAACCAGCTGGTTATCCCACATCCTCCTTCCCTCTGAACATGTAAATAAACCTGACTACTTCCTTCTCTTCTTCAACTGACCACAAAATATATCAGAATCCAACAGATCATAAACACTAAGGGACTGTGTTTGTGAATGTATAACCATTTATAAAATTTAAATATCTTTAACATCAGGAATTCTTTACAAAAATAGATATATAAAGCTTATATAAACAATTTATACCATTTACTAGTAGACCAGTCAGAATGAAATGGAGTTAAGGAAATCTGACAAGCGTGTGCATTCATTAGTTATGTGGAATTATTTAAGTATTTCTTAATCTAAAAATTATGTAAAATACAAATTGTTTTTATTAATAATAATGTTGAGTAATTAAAAGAATCAATTTGCTTCATAGCAAAAGTCTACATGTATTTGAAGTGAAAACAGTCCAGTCAAAACCTGCACTGCCAATGAAGTGTGTTTATTAGGGGTTCAGTGTTCCCACTATCAGTTTACAATAATCAGAACAACAGGCTACATTATTTGTTGTAGCATTCTATAATTATAGAATCACTGATCCATGACTCCACTACACTAGCTGCTTTGTAAGGAAGATAAAAACTCCACAGAATTTCTTTATGCCAATGTGCTTTTGTTTGTCTTAATAGCCATAGGCCTAATGAGGGTTTATTTATAATTTTATATACTGCTGAGTTCATCTGAAATGACTTGCTTCTTATGTAGGTATGAATTTGCTGATGTAAACTAAGATGTACTTCCCAGTCTTGAAGATCAAGCAAATAATAACAGAATGAAGAGTTTATACACAGCTACTTATAATTTTACATTGTAACAAAATATAAATTATGAAATATCTTTTAACACAAGAAATGACATAACTTATTAAACATGGAATATAACACACCAAATGTGGAACAATTAATGCATTAGAAAATGAGACTCTAGCCTAAAATTGAAACTCACTTAACAGCTTTTTATAAATGACTACAACATATTTGACTTATTGCTGGATACTTCTACAATAATAGACTAACAACATGAGAAATAACATGTAGCCGGTACATAGAAGATGACAGGGTATCAATGCAAAATATCAGAGATCCATATGAAACTCATTAGGTGAGGAATGAGCAGATAAATCAGTGACAGGGTGCTGTGTTTGATCAGATATCCCCCCATCAGCTGTTACACCAGGAGAGCTGGCTGAAGGGAGCAAGATATCAAGGCAGGGGCAGATCAGTAAGCAGCTACAGAGTACTGTAACTGGGACCCTAAGGGTGATTTTAGTCCGGTACTAGGGGACCATTGTAGTATAGCCAGTCATGGCTTACAATGTAGTTTTACTTGGGTATTTAGCAAGGGCTTCATTACATATATTTCTGCGAAAACCTACAACTTTTGTGGAGATTTAATCCATCTGGACAAAACAGACAAGAACTATATATATATACACAGAGAAATCTAAATTTTCAGGATACAAAGTACAAACAGCCTGCAAGTAATTAAAAGATAAGCGTAAATGAAATGAGCCATTAAGAGGAAAATGAGACAAGGCATAAAACTAGAGGTGTTCTATTGGTTGCATCCTTAGAAGTCTTCATACAACCCCACATGGAATATAACCTTGTGGCCCCTGTCATCAGCCTCCAAAAATAGCCAGGGAAGTTAGTGAGTGTAGTAATCCTCCCTGCTCTGTCATGTTGGTGCCTAGAACCCTTCCCTGGCCATCTGGAGACCATAGAGTTCAGTACCCAGACAGTCCAGTCAAAGTTAAAACAACAACATTCTTTTTCTTCTCTTCTATTGAATGTTTGTATTAACACAGAAAATTGGCTTTAGTTTCACCCTGGAAACATATCCAGTAAAGATACTTTTATAATTTGTCTGTTTGATATGATCTGTTATTGTAAACTTACTTGTTCTCTTCTGGAGTTCAGAATCGTCAACATCAGTAAAAAAGTAGGTCTGCAAATAAAATATAAAAAACTTGATGTTAAAAAGGTAGAAATTATTATATACAGTTTTGAAAGCCAGTAAATAAGCAATAAAAGAATAGTTGATTTCAAAAAGTACAATAAAATCCTTTACGTTTGTGATGATACTGTGCTGAACATACAAAGTGAAAATTTTTAAAGATACATGTAGAAGTGTATCATTACAAAGAATAACTGGACAAATACTGTACCAGTTAATTTAATGAAGATAGATGTAAATGTTACAAAACAATGAAACATACAAGTTGGAGCTAGATAGAGAGGGCAAAAACTTTGACAGTGAAATTACAGCATCTGTTAAAATATTGAGTGCAACGCTGGAATAATATGAAGCATATGTGCAGAGAGTCTTATAGGACATACGCTTATGATAACCCCCATGGGGACGACAAGGGAGACTAGATAGTGTGAAAGAGAAAAAGATAACAGTCCATGATCATGGCTATCTTAAAGCGATAACAATATGACTTTGAGTTATTCCAGAAAATAACCAGACTCCGTTTATTACAGACAGTGAAGAGGCCAGCAGCTACACCCAGATGAGGCACCCAATGTGGTGGTGAAATGTACATTGTACACCAAAGGCAGAACAGATGAGGCACCGGATGTGGTAGTGAAATGTACATTGTACAACAAAGACAGAACAGATGAGGCACCCAATGAGGTAGTGAAATGTACATTGTACAACAAAGACAGAACAGATGAGGCACCCAATGAGGTAGTGAAATGTACATTGTACAACAAAGACAGAACAGATGAGGCACCCAATGAGGTAGTGAAATGTACATTGTACA
>JAVFBW010025545.1:0-15925 GCA_034783835.1 Mopalia ciliata
CTACCAACATTGTGCACCTTTTCTAAGCAAAGTATGAACCACAATTCAGCTTGTCAACACCAAACTACACAATGTGATCTACCAGCTTATGCACCTTTTCTAAGCACAGTATGAACCACAATTCAGCTTGTCAACACCAAACTACACAATGTGATCTACCAGCTTGTGCACTTTTTCTAAGCACAGTATGAACCATAATTCAACTTGTCAACACCATACTACACAATGTGATCAACCAGCACGTCATTATTTCTCCACATAGGGTCTGATCAATCACCCAGTGTTGATTATTATTTACAGCACAGCGGATATTATCCAGTGTCATTATTCTAAGAATTTTGACTGGCCACCCTGTGACTTTATTCTCATCATAGTGTGCTTGGTCAGCCACCCTGTGACTTTATTCTCATCATAGTGTGCTTGGTCAGCCACCCTGCGACTTTATTCTCATCATAGTATGCTTGGTCAGCCACCCTGTGACTTTATTCTCACCATAGTGTGCTTGGTCAGCCACCCTGTGTCTTTATTCTCATCATAGTGTGTTAGGTTAGCCATCTTGTGTATTTATTCTCATCATAGTACATGTATGTTTGATCCACCACCCTGTGTCTTTATTCTCATCATAGTGTGCTTGGTCAGCCACCCTGTGACTTTCTCATAATATAATATTTGATCAACTAGGCCTGTGCTGTTGGGGAGAACGGACAGAACGGAGGCTCCCCATAGTTATGCAAACTTATTATAGGACCGATTTATAGGTTTCAGAAATTTTTTGCAGTCTTTGTCTAAAATTTGTCATCCAATTATTAATGATGATTGTATTTTAAAACACTTGTGCACATTTATGTATTTAAAATATCTGCAAACCAGGGGCAAATGTTAGATTATCTCACAAGATTTAAGAGGAATGATCTTAAAGTATTGCTGGAAAAGATTACAGCACAGGCCTGGTCAATCACTTGTGTCTTTATTCTCATCATAGTATGCTTGGTCAGCCACCCTGTATATTTGTTTTAATAGTATGTTTCGTCAACAAACTTGTGTCTTTATTCTCACAACAGTGTGCTTGGCCAACCACCCTGTGTCTTTATTCTCATCAGAACAGGTTTGGCCAACCACCTTGTGTCTTTATTCTCATCAGAATAGGTTTGGACAACCACCCTGTGTCTTTATTCTCATCAGAATAGGTTTGGCCAACCATCCTGTGACTTTATTTTCACCACTATGTTCTTGGTAGGCTACCCTGTGTCTTTATTATCATCATAGGAAGTGTGACCAACCACCATATATAAAGACATTTTTCCCCATATCTTAACTCTACTGGTCTCAAACTGAATGGATTCACGTTGACTTCAGCTCTGAGGATAACAGGAAGCAGATCTGTTAGTGATGTCATGGTATGGGTATTGTGATTGACAGTATGTCTTTGTTTGGTGCCAGTTGAGTTCATCCACTGAGTGAAATATTCTTCAGTACTGTGCTAAACTCCAATCATAGAAACTATCCCTCATCCCCTGATGTCTGACCTAAAGTTACACATAGTTTCCCCTTCCTCATATCACACCTTGGTAACTTCTACTTCAGCTTTGAATGTTACCTGTATTATCCAAGGTAACATGGAACAAGAGAACAAAAGATGGCCTCTAAGAATCACATAGGGATCTTATATCAGTGAAACGAATCAATTGATACACATTGTACAGTGTTCTACAGTTGTCAAGCTTGCCGAGTTTAACCATGGCCATTATTTCTGTTCTCTCAATCTGTCCGTCTGTTGATTCTGATATTTAAGCACCATGATCAATAAAAATACCTACATACTAATATTTGTACCTCCATATCCACATTTCAGTAGTTGCAAATATCAGTAAAGAACATCTGGTCTGACCAACCATCTTCTTTTCAAATGACATAAAATTTTCCGATAAAATAACGGATCTACAACACTCCTATCCTATTCCCAGAAACTCTATTAAATCAGTTCTCAGGTTTTAATTCTCGCAATGACCTGTTGTTTCAACAATAACATATTACTACCAGTATCCTTCAAACAGAGTATCCTAAAGGTTAAGTAAAGACAACTGTTTTTTTAAATAAACTTATTATTTTTATTGCATATTTTCCAAAACAACCATCTGTATTACACTTCCAACCAATTGAATTGGCATAGCCGTTGATTTGTTAATTTAAAAAGCAGTGCTGACATTGTTCAAACAGGTGAGTTATATCATCTAGTTGTGGCTTTCCCCTATTGCCGGCACTGGTGAATGCTTTCATATATAGCGGAAAGTGAGTGTTCCATCCCCAAGGGTATCAACCTGGTATTACAAACCAGATTTTTTAAAACCACCGGTCACCTAAAAACTTGCTAAATGTATGAGTTACTCAAAGAGCTTTTTTGATATGTATACAACAGATTGACATTGCGTTTGGATAACAAAGCTGATGATGATCCCCTGGAAGTTCAATCATGTTGTAATATAGTGGAGGATTTAATAAGAATACTTCCTTGGATGTTTCTGGGAAGATGTGGCTTGTTTGTTTGTTTGATTGAGGTTTAACATCGTACTACAGGGTATTTCACTTATATGACTAGGTGCCAGACCAATGGGTGAAGGAAACCACCCTCAGCACCACTGGCAACAAACAAAGACAGGACGAGACAAATACAGGACGACAACAACATGACGCAATACAGACAATACAAACAGATCGGCTTCCTGTTCCCTTTTAGCTCTGAGAGCACCAGGGCAACATGAAGCTCCCTTCATATTGCACAAGTTCTGAGGATCGCCGAAAAAAGTTAGGGCAAACATAATCCAGGTAGTAATCATTTCTTTACTAAATCTGTTTCAGTTAAAAGGCAAGCTTCAAATTTGTAACATTGTTAATACATTCACAGTTACTGGAACTAATAGATTTACTTTTGATCTACAGGCCGAACAACTAACAAAATACAATGAAAACTTGAACATTCACTTCGAGCATATCACTAATTCACAGTTATAATTCCTTTTACAAATAATGATTTTGTCAACAGTATAAGGTGTGAAAACAATGGGTTTAAGACTGCACTTTGCCCCATTGGCTGGAGGAAACCACCCTGGGCATCACTCATCACAATACAAAGACATCGCAGACACTTTGGTTTTCATGTTGCATGTAAGCTCTAAGGGTGCCAGGACAATAGAAAGTTCGCTCTAAATGTCCCTGAAATGGTGAATATCCTTATCATTGGCCTATCCAACTCTTATATTTAAGCTCATCGAACCTACTCAGTGTATTAAGTTGACAGTGTAGTTCAGGAGGGAATATTGATCAGCAATTTATTTTTAAATTGAGAGATGAAAGCTTTATCGACAGAGCCAAAAAACTGAATTACAATTAGGTCAGAAATAGAACGAAGTTCAATCCTGGGATATGAGAGGTAGTACAACATAGAGAAGGACAGAAGAGGACATCAAATATTTGTTCAAAAGCTCTTTCTTATCCTTCACAAATAAACATTATCTCATTTAATTATCTACTTCACACATCCAATTCTTATGTCAAAACTCATAATATCCTTGTGTTTTTAAATATTAAATTGATATCAAAACAAGTGATGAAAATTTCATACTAAAGTAAAGGTAAATTTGGAATATCCTGACACTCCTAACATTCTTTTTGAGATTTAAGGAGAAAATGTCGAGTGAAAATCCATTTCTTCTCAACCGACACATGGTGAATGCCACCGGGAATGTTTGTACACATTGTTTACGTTTAGACATTTCTGGATAACAGTGTTGTAATATAATACGAAATTAAACTAAAGAATAATGGATAACCTATGAGATATGCAATCTTTACTTTGATGTCAAAATGCAATTTTCTAACGTAAACATGCTACTTATGGCTGGATTAATGAGTTTTATTATAAAATACATTGACAGATGTTTTTTAGGTTTTATTAAACAAATATGAAACTGATTATAACACTGCGGATACAGGGGAAATCATTGGTTATGTAGGTTCATTCGGTCATCAAGGATCAATAACCATTTTACAGTAACAGCTGATCCTGAGTCACAATTCTAGCATAAAATGAACATTCACGGCTTTACAAAAACATCAAATTTTAACATACGAAATGCCCAATTTTGTTAATGGGCGAATCCTTTTTTTGGTTATTTATTTGATATGGGTTTAATGTCGTACTCAAGGGTATTTCACTGATATGATGACAGAATATTCATTCCAGGCTTCCTTGTCTAATTAAAGTCCAAAATCGAGAAAAAAACCTTGTGAGCACAGAAATCCATTGAGAAGTAAAATTTCAAATGTACATTTGTCTCACATAGCAGAAAGTTTGACGACAATGAATGTGAAAAAGTTGATGGATTGTACAGATATATATTTGAAAATCGTCTTTCACTTTTGCTAGAATAGGATTCAAATATAATTTAGATTTACTATAAATTGACATACCGGCGCTATTGTCATTTTTGTGTTGTGTGTGTGTGTGTGAAAAATATTCAATTTGACATCCTATTAATCTCTTTAATCCGTCTATGGGATAACATTTGTCTTGATAGTATTATAGAGAGGTGTACTTGGAGGAATTTGACTGAACCTACCCAGAGTATCGTGTATCAGCAGATCAACCATCCACTCAGTGAGAATCACAGTGGGCCATTCAATTCCAATTAGTTTCTAATGTTCTCTTTCCTCTGTTCTGATGCTTAAGTAATTCTTTAACACCAATAAATGATAAGGTCTGCCAAGTCACAGAAGTTTAATGACCTTACCAGGAGGGAAGGGAATTTATGGTAAATCACCAAATAATCTTGTAGGTTGTTCCATGAATAACTCAGTTCTGATCTTCACAAATGAAAGTAGCAAGTCAATCAGTGGCTACTAAATTTACATAGCTGTATCACTAAATACATAAGCTCCTTATTTTTCGGTTTATTATTCACAACAAGGTTGTAAGTTTACTTTCTATTTGAATTATTGGGGTATGTTAGTGGATATCAGCTGCCCCCCTATTGGGAAAACCATATCCCTGACAGAAACTGTTACCCAGTTGTAATGTGTCAAACGTCAGGAAGCCCAGTTTATGGAACCAAAGCTGTACAATCTGCTTTATATAAACTAAACTCAGTCACACATAAACATCTTGATTACTCAGATTATTCGATCCAGTGGTGTTCAACAATCCAGTGGTGTTCAACGCCATGTTCAATGCTCAAGGATTTGTCACTAATGTATTGTAGGAAAGACAGTTTTCTACAACAGACTGAGCATAGAAACGAGACCATTAAACTTAAAGGCTTTGATGTATTGAAATATTAATATTTCTTCAATAGCTATGATATTGAGATAAACATGATTGAAACATACTGCTCTGGTTCACAGGGAACCAAAGCCTGCACATGATCTGACACCAAACAATTAAACTAAAAAAAAAAAAAAAAAATGATTACTTTTCTTTTTACCCAAAATCAGTGATGTGAATTTTTTGTTAGAGGAGAAAAATCTATGGTTACTTCGTAAAACACTTTATTTAAAAAAAAAAATGTGTGGTGTAATTTTTGAGACAGAAAGAAATATATAATATTGTTTATTTGTTTGTTTGATGTTTACGGCTGTAATAACATGTTGAAAATAAACTTAAGAGCAGTCTCCACTATAAACAAAATACTATCATTTATACAGAAATTTTGTTGATAAACACTTTCATCAAAGACTGAAATTTTTGAAACTGTGGCGACTAGGAAATAAAGTAAATAATCTGTCTAGAGAGACCTTTGGGCATTTTTGCAAGGAGTAACAGAAATGTTTAAGACATACCAAAATGGCAGTCCTTCAAAGTCAGACACATCTGTTATGGTTCCTTATCAAAGAGAACTTTGTCTGTTAAAATGTTTTAGGGTGTGCACGGAAAATGTGAAGTTCAAGGGCTGTTGCATGGGGTTTGAAGAATGTTTAAGGAATATACCAGGCAAACAGAAGGAAAAAAATCGATGTAGCTTCAACAAACTTTAAGCTTGTCATTTAGTTTTCTTATTTGATTTGATTTTTAGCTGATACTCAAATTTATTTTCGATGGCATGCTTGCTTGATGGGTGAAGGAATTCATCATTGAAAAAAAAATATAAAAAATATGTGTGTTGCCCCAAGGCCTTTCAAATTGTCAATGTATTTGGAAAGTAGGTTAGTTTTGTAGGTCTCTTAAAAAAATCTTCAAGAAAATTTACATTTTTTAAAAGAACCATGAGAAAATAAGACACAAAACCTGGACATCACAAACACAGGTTTCCTGTTGCTTGTAAGTTCTTAGAGCAACAGGGCAACAGTAAACTCACTCCAACCGCCCGCTCCATAAGACAGCTATAACTGTTAACATGTGGGTTAAATCTACCCTCAACATCAGTACCAAATTACTTAACAAATTAAGTCTCCACCATCAAATAAGACCAAGGCTGACAGCTGTTCCTCAGCTCCGTCTAACCTCACACTTTACAAGGCCTCAAAACCACTTCATGAAAAGCTGAGACAAATTTGAGGTTTGTAGACAGCGCAAAATACCACTGTCAAGCTAATTTCTTTTTTTTTTTTTCATTGGTCCAATTTTATCATGCAGATTTCAATCTACTCATATTTCACATCTTATAATACTGGGACAAAATATTCCAATAAAATTCCCACATGTCACCATGATCCTAAACTCTGTACAACTGTACTGATATAATGTTTTAGTTGTAAAAATATTATGACAGGGTATTTTCAAATACATATCTTTAAGCCGTTTGCACTGCTTTGGAAATTTGGAAGTATTTTCCATAAAAAATGGATTGAGAAAGATAAGATTGGAACAGTGCTGGACAATGGTAAACATCATGTAAAACATGCATAGCGTACAACAAATGTAGGTTTTAAGATCTCGAAAAACACAATAATTCTAGCAATTTATTTTATATTATATACCTTGGAAATAACATGCCTTGGAATGAATCCAAAGGTGACTGATTACAGAACTAATAGATGTTTAGGAGGTAACATTTCTATTAGCCAGTTGCCCTTGGGGCCAGGAGGGCAAAATGCAAGTGTTTTAATCTTTAATCTTAATCTGTGGTCTGATTGGTAGGAGAATCACAGGGTTTAGTGATCAGAGAATCACATGGTATAAGGCGACAGCTCAAGGTCACTGCTTATTCAGATTGGCTTCTCTCCTTTTTGCCACATCTAACCCTGGAGGTATGGCTGCCATCGTCAAACGGATTCGAGAAAGCAGCATTTCTTCCACCGGAACACAAGACCTGATTATGGTCAGCGAGCGGAAACCAGGGCCTTTGACACTCAGCGAATCCTTAATAGAATTAATTAGCTGACCTGTTCAATTCAACACAGCCTTCCCTCAAGCTTTCCTCCATCAATTCCTTCATGAAGCCTGCCAGAGGCCATTAAAAGGTTCATATATATGGGACTGAGAGAGAAAGAGGGGACAATGTTAGAGAATATAACACGGCTATAGGTAAGGTCAGAACACACTGGAATATATGTGCTCTAGAACTACCAGATATCATTCGGGGGTTTATAATACAGACATTTTTGTATCAAAAATTAAAAATATATGAAAGCTAGATTTTATTTAATTAATTTGTCTTTATCATTAAAAAAAAAACAAAATACCATTCTTCAACAAATATAGGTTTGCCTTTCTAACCATTTTAAATAGAACTTTAAAAAAAGTTTAATTGTCAAAATAGTAAACACACGTTTATTAATTTCATAATTAATACCCACAAAGCAAATAACTTCTGTCCCTATATTGCAGTATATAAAACAGTAAAATTAAATATCTGTATTATACCACAACACAGCATTTACACTGATGTATGCCCAGGTGATACCATACATGTTAGACTCATTTGTACCACTTTGTACTGGAAATTCCTAGAGCGTTTTTTGTGGAACATGTTACATTAAAGCCTGTCCCTAGCAGATGGACAAATCTCTAATCGCCATTATTTTGAAAGTAAAGTATAAAACCTGAAAACTGTTCTAGTTTAATTATTATAAGATTAGCCATACAGTTAAAACTGTAGAATAAAAAAGAGCTTACCTATGTTAAGTATATGTAGGTAATCCAGGTTTAAATAAAAGACTGAGTTAGGGACACGAGAAACATATGCACCTTGTGACATTCAAATTTTCACTCTGGTAAAACAACGTTCAATCGATTAACAATACATACGTGGTAAAAAAAATATCTCTGCTTAAACACCTGCTTAGGCTGCCTATGTTACCTAATACCTATATCTAACTTCATATACCTATATGGATTTAGGTCACAAGAGGAATCTGTTCTCTTCTCATGGTAGCTTCTCAATTTCCAACGAATGTGATCAGAATACAAATACAGGCAGGAAATGAGTGCGATTTAAAATTCAAATAAGTCTCTGGCCAAAATGATGTCCAAGACTGTATATATATCATACAGTCAGTAGATTCTAGACACCGATCATCACCAAGCTCAACCCCATTCATGTTTGTCTTTGTGAAAAACAACATAAACATTTTTAGTACTGATGGTCCAGCAAAAAAAACCCAAATTATAAGACGCATATAATGCTTCAAACGTCAGAATATCATGTTAATGATGAACAGCTCTGTTTAACAAGTGGGTTTTCGTTGGTTGTATTTCATTCATATCATGAGGAATGGGAAGGCCTGAAGGGGGTAGGGAGATTGTGTGTGTGTGAAGGGGTAGTGTGTGTGGGGAGGGGGGAGGGTAAACCCATGAGTTTTTGAAAAAATTGAAGCTCTCAAAACAAAACAAAGAACACACGCAAATCAAATTGGACAAAACAAGCTCCTACATTTTCTTTCCAACCAGCAATTTATTGAACGGAATCCTCTTTAAATATTTTCACGATATTTCAATTTGCTTTCAGAAACTGCAAAAAAACACAGAGATTTTTTATTAGACAGATGATAACAATTGTAAACGATTCACTAGATTTATGGATAACACTAGCTGACTTCAATAAAGTTTCTTGGTAACGGTGTTTATTAGGTGTCCAGCATTGGTTTTCCCCTTAGTCTGGGGTAATATAATTATTTGGTGTGAATTAAAGAATCATGTTTGAGTTACGTGCCCAATGGATCAGACTAACAGTAGAAGACGATTTAACTCTGAATAAACAGACTGGGGGATGACACAAACTCAAACCATGTGTGTTTATCTGGTATAATATACCTCACACAGAAACTCAAAACCTATCATCAAGACCATGTCCAATACATCATATCCACATGTACTAACAGCTAGTACTACACAGCTCCGTACGGTTTATCAAAGAGATACATAGACTGAACATACTGTCTCTATAATAAAAATTGATATTTACTGATTCCTGTGTTTGGTGATGTTTTATATCATACTTTCTGTGACCGTCTGACAAGGATTTGGCTTATCAGAAATGTCCAAAGAGAACACAACTACATCACCATTGGCTTAAATATCACTACTTTTGTTGAAAATAAAATATCACCTGACATTAAAGATAACACATTGGCGGAATACCTGTAGGCCTACATACCAATTACTTTTTAAAGAAATACTTTCCATTAAAAGGGAATAATAATATATTTTAAAGAATTAAACATCTTTTCTTGACAGCTTTCTGTTATTTCTAGCTATTCTTTAAGTGTGTTATTTAATAACATATATAAGCTGTGGCAGAGTTGTATATTTTTAGTTAAACTTGATGGCACCCATCCATCTGATAAAGCAAAACTTGTGTTCAAACCCTGTAAATTTGATCGTTCTACATTTCAGTCAAAATTATTTTGGGTATCACATGTTTCTTTGCTGACTAAGTTTAAGCTGGGATGAGTATGTAGAGGGATTACAGACGTTGCTACCCTTCAAATTATAGAACCGTGAATGTGTTCCTCTGCAAGCTCGTCCCAAACGACACGCTGAGCGCATTGGTAAAACACATCTTGAAGTCTGCTCAGTATAGGCAAGCGCAGTGTAGGGAGTGTCAGTTACGGCTACTTTGGCCTACCGAGAGGACACCCAGCGTGTCGTTTGGAACGAGCTAGCCGTGAAACACATTCACAGTTCGATGATTCAAATGTTGCAGAGTTTCTAAACCCACTACATACTCATCCCAGGTTTAACAGATATGATACAAGAGAGATTTGTTTTCGGTAATTTCCACTCCTTTAAGTACAGGACAGCACAAAGAAGTTCTGGTAAGAGTTCATTCCATATGCACTGTGTGAAGACCCAGCCACACAGGCTTTTGTTGACAAAACATCCAATGAGCTGCAGATTGATCTCTTATCAGGTATTATCCTGGTATATTGGGGGACAGATACAGAGAATTAAACCAGGTTGCAATGTTCACAGACCAAGCATAATATAGAGACCAGATGGCTGCATCATAAAATAAAGGCCAATTTTATGCTGTTAAATAATTCAATTTTCTCCCATAAACTTGTTTATTGGGCTATGAAATGGAACACATGCAAATTAAAGTTCTGACAGCACAAAGCACTATTTAATTTGATATATTTTGGGGATACATGTATTTATTTGTTACCCAATTATATATGTATTATGTCAGCTAATTGAAATCACAATTAAATTTAATTTATTAAGTTATGTTTCCCTGTCAAGCTGTGTAGACAGGAAGTCCACTCCTGAATTTCAATTTGTTCACTTTTTTTTACTGTTAATTGTTTAACTTTTAATGATGTATACATCAAAATAAGTGAAAAGACTTCCAAAGACAACAGGCTGTATCAAATAAACAGAACTGGAACAAAAATGATATACTGGTTCAAGCATTTTTTAAGAGATTTGGTTTTTGGCTCTGTGACGAAATGATCAATGTCTGCTGCTGTGTGGATATAATGATTTTAGAGTAAAATACGACAAAAAATATTAAATATTTATTTATTTTACCCTTTTTAAGCGAACATTTCCATCTTTGTCTTTATCACAGAAATACTAGTTTTTCTATATATCAGTTTGATTTATATCCCTGTAGATTGTACACACATGTAGAAAAGGTCAAAGCATGAATGTAAGATCTAACAGAAGAAACATGCTCATCAAGAATTTAAATAGGCTAAAATGATAGTAGTACAAAAACATTTTTTTATGGAAAAAATTATTTCAATGTGTTAGAAGAAAACTGATAAAGAGTTTTAGTAAACCCAACATTCGCCCTCTTGGGGTGCTCGTGAGGTGACCATGGTAACCGAGTTCTGCTCCAGAAACGGATTCGAGCTATCACGACGAATGGACAGACAGACTGATTTTTTAAATGATGAATCCGCAATAGCAAAAGGCACAACTACAGTTAATGGTTAATTAAGTTACATAAAGATTGGCCTTATAGTTTTAGAGTTCTGCTCTGGAAAAGGATCAGTAGGCTCCGGACGGACGGACAGACAGACGGACGGATGCTGATCATACCATAATACGACCGATTTTCATCAGGCATATAAAAATTGTTAACACTATTGCTTGATAATTAGACACAGTGTATATGTTTAACACTCTTATATCACCGGAAGTCTATAGGAGTGTATAGGCCATTGTATCGAAAATCAGCCTATACAACATTTTGCCACCCCTCTTGTGGCAACCTGGCAAACCTACAGGGGGGCATTAAGTTGCACCATTGGATTTATTATCATTTATTCTAGGTAAAACATCACGTGACGTTAAAGATAAGCATTGGCTGACTGCCTGTACATTACAAGTAACGGGAGACTGTGCAAGAAAAGCCAACCATGCACCTAACTCCAGAGGAGGCAATTTCAGAATTGAATTGAACACTTGCACGATTTGATTAAACTCTATCTTGCAAAAAGATATGGTGACTGGAATCATGGGAGTCTGCCATTTCTGCGAACCAACTGCACTCAACTTACACTCTATGTCACCTTATCTCTTAATGACATGGGCAAGAGAAGCACACTACCACATACGAGGTTGCACACTTCTGGTTACTGAACTTCTGATATCGCCTGATAGTACACTGTTTGTCAGAGCATCATTAGTGATTGTACAAACATCGATGCATTAAGTGGGACTAGACAACAGGCAAACACACAATAGTGACCAATGAAAATATTAAATATATATTTATTTGAGAGTTGTAAGTAAACATTACCTTCATGTTTGTCTATATCACAGAAACAGTACGTTTCCTATATGTCAGTTTGATTTATATCAGTGAGAGGATACAGTTCTATTGGAGGCCGATCAAATCACATCAGTAGTGTGTTAGACAAGGGAGCTACCAGGAACCAAAAACAGGCGGCTCCAGTTAAGATGTTTACACAAGAACCACCAACGAGCTATTGATTCTTCCTGAAGTAGCCCTCTGATAAACGCTTCCTACATCCCTATAGCTCTTTCTTTTACACATGCTCATTAAGAATTGATACAGACTGCTTGTTTGCGAGACTTTACACAGCACGGACGGACACTGATCGACACACACCTTTCTATCCAACAGCAAATACCAGAACCTAACACATGAAACAGTCATCTTGTATGCATGTTCAACTGAATTATTGGACAATGTTGAAGTAGTATTCATTACATTTAAACGTTGAACAGAAATACTGAACAATGCTGGAAGTAACATTCTTTTTATTTAAATATTGAACTGATAAAGACAAACTTTGTGTCCATAAGGTTACCCTAAAATCATTTTGATGAATCCAAGACATTGCAATAAATAAATCAGGTTTAAGATGACTACAGCCATACCTACAGTTAAGTCCTGATTAACCTCTTACAGTACCCCTTGACCATAAAGTGTGGGCTACAGTAGACTGACCCTGTTAGCAATATCCTTAACACTCAATCAACTACAGTATTTTAACAGTGCCAGGAGTTTTCAGTGTAGTATTCAAATTAATATTGCCAAAAAAAAAAGGAAATATTCCAATTAAGGTTATCCTGATGCCATAGTTTAGAAACTATCTGTGAAACCATATAATTAAACTCAGTTGCTTTACCGGAAATGTTTGTCTGGGAAATACCAATGTATAAAACTAGATTAGGGTCTCTAATTATTTATCCCTAACGGATTATCTTCCATGGAGAACAGAATATTTAATATTGTCCTATAAAGTGGGCTAATATATCAAACCACAATAAGGTCAAGTTATAGCAGTTTAGTTTAATTAATGTTATCTATCAAATAAACTATATCCGTCTTCTAAGATCTATAGTTTTGACACAACACCCAGAGAAAAGGGAAATTAAATTTGAGCTTAACTGTAACACCATAAAATAATTCTACATGACAGATGTTGATTAAATTCTAGATTGACAATATGGGAGATAATCAGTGTTGCTCACGTTCGAGTTAACACTGTCCACAATACCAGTTCTGGGAGATGATCCTACACTACTACAACAGCCGTCCTGGAAAATCAAAGCTAGATTGTTGAGAAGGTGTTTACTGTTGTTCTGAGTGTATTTCATGGATAACTTTCAACTGTTCGGAATTGTTGATTAAAAAAATTTAATCCTCCATAAAACTTAGAATTGTGTCCAAATGACTTTCTAGCTACATATAGAATCAAGTTGCGTTTGTTTGTTTGTTTGGGGTTAACTTCACTCATAGGATAGTGTTCTAGAATCATTGAGAATTACATCAAAAAGAAGACAGAACAATAACCACTCATCAGAATAAACGTCATGGGAGATAACTCAAGGATGTAACAAAGCCAATCACATTAATAATTTTATGTAGACATATTTTATCATAAAGTTTATCAAATATTCCATTTGTGAAATAACTGAGAAGGTGATCAGATGCTACAATAACAATTATTTGATATTTTTCGATCCTAGAATGCCGATATCTGCTTGAAGAACTGATAATGAGAGAATTTTAGGAGATCCCGATTTAACGCCATAATTAAGGTTATTTTACTCATATTATAATATAATGAAACGAAGGAGCATCTGAATGTTACATTGGTCACCATGGAGCATGTAAATCTCGGTCACTCCGGGGAATTTCCATAATGTTCTATAAGGTTCCTATCCCAAATTGATCAGGCCAAAATGAGGGGTTTGGATTGATTTTAACAATGATATTATGAAAATTGCAATTTATTAAATTAATTTGGGCTTTTAATATTTTGGTGGCCCACACAGGTAAGTTTTCCGGAGCTAAAATCGCCTTAGAGACTCCTCTGATTTATGGTTGAGTGATGTTAGAACTAGAAAAAATGTACATATAGGTTGCACCCATAACAGGATTGAATCACAGGAATTCATGAAATATTCCAGATCTCAGGACTTTAATTAAAGGCAAATAATAAATGACCATATGTGCATCACTAGCTAGGTTGATAATATTCTTATTTGGTGTTATTGTTGCCAGTGTAACATTGGTTATTTTAATAGGCAATGTCAAACAAAGGTTATGTGCATCAAACAAAGGTAATGTCTATTAGGCATGAAATCAGTATTTTTCTTCAATAAATAGTTACTCTATTTCGCTTCATGTTTTAATGTTAAATTGTGATTGAATATTTCTAGGTTTGACACAAAACATGTGGTGTAACAGAAAGGTTATATAGAATGGCTGTACAGACCAAAGGAATTCCGATAGTCATCAAAATATGTCTGTACTCAAGCACGATGGGAATTATCCAGCATGGGTAAATCAACAGTAGGCCTCAAGACAGTCGTTAAGAAAGCAATTTGTGTTCTTTATTCTTAGTTTTCTAACGGGTCACGTCAATTGAAATATCCCTAAAGCTATAAAAGGGAGAGAACTAGATGAGAGTCTGGATCAGAAGAAAGTTTTAATTCTGTGACTGGCCAGAGGCTTGTCGGAGAACTCCTGATATCGGGGGCTGGCCGGCTGTACCTTCCCATAATCACATAGAACATCCTCCCTTCCGTCATACCTAATCATTAACTGACGAAGGAATAAGAAATTGAATGGAGCCTTAGGAAAAACACATGATTGATGTCATCTCCATCAGGGCAAAAAAAAAAAAAGACAACTTTTTCTAAATCCAAAGTTTGAAGTTTTTACCTGATCTGAAAGAAGGTCTCTAAACACTAGGGATCATTATAAACGCTTCCAATATTTGACTCTTGATTTAAACCAAAATAAACAATGGAAATAAACACAGAACATAAAATTGTTTTATAAATAAAGCATTATAAATAATCAACTTTAATGTTATGCAGACACAAAATTACATGTAAAATATTGATAAAAAGATGAGTGATAATGTAGTAATGAAGTGTCCTTTTTTCGGGTATAAAACATAGAAAATGGATTAAACTAGAATTTGTTGTCCATAAACTTTATACTCATCTCAATTATATGCCAAGTGAACCACAATCACTGCTTTATATCTGCAAAACATTCAATATCATGGGTTGGAGCCTGACCTGTCACTAAGCTCAGTATGTACTGAGTGATATCATGATTTGCGACAGAGAAGATAGAAACTTCAAAATGCAAAATGCTTGACAATTTTGTGCGGGTACCATATGGAAATTAAAGTTGGGAGTGCACAGCTTTCATTCCTAGACACATTGTGATAAAAAGAACAGGATTAACGGTAAAGCTATGTTTGACTCATGGTTTTTGCACCACATGTGCGCAGGCAACACCAATGTAGGGACACTTGTGAGTCTATGGGAGATTAGCAGGAGACAGCTGGTCTCTTGTCAGATCATCTGACTCTCACTGTCACAGAGTGAGTCGGCTTTAATCCTTTAATCACATATTAACCTCTATGAAACAGAGGATTAGTGCCTTTAACAGTGGCCTCATATAGCAGACCAAATACTGTCTGTTCCCCATGAGCCACACTTCCCAGCAACCCTCTGGTCTCCTAGGCAACATAAAAACCATACAAGACT
>JAVFBW010025656.1:0-18533 GCA_034783835.1 Mopalia ciliata
GCACCCCTCACGTTAATATGTAGTAATCATTTACTACATGGTAACGCACAAACGTTCCTTATTATGTACTAATAAATGATAACTCAGCTGCTCTTACTCTACTACTTAAGTCAGCCCACAAATTTGTATTTTAAGAGATATAGAGATTAACCAATGAATATATCTGTTGAAAAGAATGAATGTTATATCCAGTCAGACACAGAGGGAAGTTTCACCTTAATCGGTAGGTCCTTCAGATTTTTGTTTACCTTGTATGCTATAATGGGTCTTTGTGAGAGAAGTAGACATTTTAGGCACAAAATTGTGATATTCCTGTAAAAGGAGACGAGCAAAGTGGGTGGTTGGCTGGTCATATTGGAAAACAACTGGACTTATTTCTTTGTTTAGTCCCTTCATCTGGTTTCCAATGTAAACCTAACGAATACCAAATTTTGATTCTTAAATGCCTCTCTTTCTAGTGTTTCTGTTTGGTTTATTCAGAGGGAAGAATTTGTTTTTTTTAATTGGCATGATTCATACATTATTGGGGGCTGGCCTGACATTGTTACAGGGCCAATGGATGATGTCCACAGCTCCACACAAACTTTTTAGATTGAAAAAAAGTTTATCTTACATTTACCATCAACTTCCGCAATTGTCAAATGGGATTCAGAATATTCTTTATATTGTTTACCCCCACATTTTGGATAAGAGATTTTGGAAGAGATATTGGATTCCCCTAATAAAATAATTTTATTGTTTAATGTCGGAAGAACGTTTTGATCTGGATGTGTAGGTCGAAGTCTAGGAGGAGAAGATGGACACGATTGTCCAGACTGTAGAAAAAAGTAGATTATATAGTACTGGACAGATGTGAGGAGAGCGGACTGAAGAGACGAATGAATGTTTGACCATGTGAGAAGGAGAATGGTTGATAGAAGTTGTGGCATCCAAACAAACAGGGAAAACTGAAGAATTCCCCAGGACGTCTGGATTTTATAGAACTAGCAAATAACTCAGGATGACCAATCTGTCAATATGACATTAACAAACACAACGATTAACTGTATGAAGAAGCAAGATGCATCATGTCTCCTGTGGATGACGGCAAGTCTGGTCAAGATTAAGGATCTACACTATTAAATAACATGCTTGTATAACAACAATAGAAAATAGATATTTATCATTTAAATTCTTGTTCTGTTGCAGAACTAACCCCACTTTAAAGAGATGATTTTAAGGTAACAAAAGCAAGCCAACAAAGTTTCGGCCTATTGTAGTTTGCACTTTGCTCACTTTACCCATCTTCGATGAAATTTTGGTCAAATTATCATTTAATATAAGATTTCATTTATGGTTTAATTTAAGATTTATTTTAATATTGAAGTTAAGATTTATTAATTAACTAAAACTAAATACTAAAACAAATCTAAAAAAACCCTCACGAAATTAAGATTTATTCTTTTATATTGTGGAATATCAAAATCGAGCAGAGACTCAATATATATAAATGAGTTAAATCTGCAATTTTCATACGTTAAACAATAAAGTCACAAATAGCGTTGGATATCCGTCACATAAAGGAAAATTTATGCTGTGTGAACTTTTTAAGACGCCAATCTGGCATATATATTATTATTGAAATAGATGCATCTTCCGGGAGGATATCAATGGAACTAGAAGACTGTAATAGAAGACAATTAACGTTATAAAGTTTATTGATTGATTTTTGTTGTAACAATCATATAACCTTCACACAGACCTTCTAACAAACATGTAAATAGCAATTTATTACACAATAGTTCGCCTTTACAGAGGACAAACTTTTGTAATATACGTTACGTCTGCTCTAACGTTTTGTCAGAACAACAGTGGCACAGCGTGCCAACAATTAAAGGCGCATTAGACAAACGGATATATGGTCAATATTTTATCTTATTTGTTTACTGATTTACATAATGATAATAACAATAATAATATACTAAACATTAATAACAATTATCCAGGCATTCGTACATATAGTCCGTTTAACTATATATAGGCCGTTGTCGTTTGCTATTTATCACTTGGATATTCACAGTAAATCGACGTCTTATCCTTCGATTAAATTTCCTTAATAGGTTTTTTTCTTGTGCACCGTTAAAAGAAAACTACAAAACGAATTTAACGATTTAAACGGCCGGACGGTGAAGTCAACGTAGCAATCATATTCTATTCCCAATAATGTGCTTGTAGATAAACTCCACATAGTTTGAGAGTGTTTTTGCAAAGTGTTTAGCACAGAAACCCGTTGAGGAAATTGATTCGAAGGACATCGAGGTACTGTGAATAACCAAATGATAAATACCACATGTCCAAGGCCCTTCTTAAAGGCCTAATCTACATTATACAATGTCGTACTAAATTCAAAGTAATGATACCTGATGTTTAATTAAGTAAGCCCAACAGCCTAGTATGCACACTGCCTATCGTTCATCGGCTTTGGAAAGCATATTGTAATCATATATAGAGACATATCTATAAATCTATCAAGGATATAAAATACATGCTGTGAAAGTGTTGCTTCCTCAAAATCTTATTATTATTTGCACTTCTTACAGCAATGAATCGAGCAAGAAGTAGTTCTTAAGACTAACTTTGATTCGAATCAAGATTTCACGAGTAAAAAATATATATAGAAATAATAAATAATATCACAGTGAGTTGTATCGCAGCACTAGGGGCCTATTTAGTCTCGTCTGCTCTACAGTTTTTCAAAAAGAAAAGGAGAAACAAAAGTGTGTGTTAGGGGGGTTGGGGCATTGTGAGGGACAAAAAAGTCGTCAAGGCGTTTTACATGCCATAACCAATCCAGATTCCAGTCTTAATTTGCACACCTCAAATACATTTATAACCTCAGACCTCCTATAAGCCATGGCCCCATAGCCGAATGAAGTATAAGGCCATGGGGCCTTCTATCTGCGTGGCAGGGGGAGTTTAAGAACTCGTCCATTGAATTTCAACTATTTATCGCGACAAATATTGATTCGGATATTAACTTTAAGAGTTGTAAGCACCTAGGATAACCGTCAACAAATGCTCATTAATCTACATCCCTAATATTTTCACCATTCTATTGTTCCTCGGTAATGGAATATTCTCTCTGAAATTAAAAATGATTAGATCAACACATGCTCAATTCATGTTTAAATAATTACCTATACTTAATACCCAAGTTTTAAATTAATCAGGCCTCCAGGTTATTATATATTTTGTCATTAACTCATATAGTTGTCACTCTGTGCTGGGTTTAGAAAACAATGTCACAATATTTCATTTATCTAGTAAATGTATAAATATATCATTTTTGATCAATTAAGCCTTAACGAAGGCGTAATATTTACATAATGATAAATGTCATAATTCGTGAAAAACAAAACAAAAATAAAACAAACAAACAAAACAAAACAAATCGCCTGACGAGTTTCTCATGTCTCCCTTCATGAAAATATGAAGTCCCGATTGTTGCAGTAGATCACATACGGCTGTGGTAAATACTCGTATTTCTCAAGCGTTATTATTTTCATAGAGCAGTAACTTAAATTGGGGGTTACGAAATCTTGCGTGTATTGCTAAATTTATGATCCCAATATATGGATGTCCGTTATTTATTGAACGGAGTTTTAAACAGATAGGAGTTATCAGGATTTAAATACTCTTTTCATCAGATCGGTGGGCGACAAGTTTGACCAAAAGTAGGCTATACACCTTTGCCTCGGCTAATATGTATGTCATTGGGCAACACTAGATCCAGGTATCGTCAATGCAGTCTTACACTTTATTGACAGGTAACACACTATACGTTAAGCTAATAACACTAGAAATCTGTCCAGATAAAATAATTCTTTCTTTGAACTTTATCATCACTATCATTTCGCTGAAGTTTATTTAGTAAAAGAAAAAAAATCTTCAAAGCTGATTAATTTAAGCCAGTGTTCATATGGAGGGCATTACGTTGTGGTACAAATTTTGCAAGGGAGATAATTTAATCTCTTTCGCGCCACACATTCAAAGCAGAGGTCGTTAACCGTTGGCAGTTCAGGTAATCGGAGAACACCATGGCAAAGGCTTCAGCGGGTGCATACATTCTCACAGAGAGACTTGTGATAAAGATTTAAGGTTGTTGAAGATGTTTTGATTAGTTGATTGTTTCTTTCCACTAAACACTGGGGCGGGTACATGCACTAAAGCAAAACGCGTACTACAGGTTTGAAAGAGGAGCATCATATTCATATCTCATTTGCGTGGCAAAGAAATAGTCCCGAGAAGCTATCGAGCCGAACTTCCGACCACCCCTGCCTCTGGGAGTGCTATGAATATGTCCGCGTAGAGTTTGCGTCGCTTTCCAGGTTAAATCTTTGGGATTAATCAGTTGCGCACAGTAGTGTGGATGTGGAACATTCTAGAGAGTGTTTTCAGCTATGTTCTTTTTAAACAGAAAGCAATTACGCCATTAAGTTTAAGCGAAGTTTGATCAGGCCATTATAAATAAAATACTTCGTTGGTCAAGCAAGAACCATGGCTTGCTCTTATTAAAAGTTGTAGCGAAATTTTTAAGCTAAAAATCTGAATTTCCAGTATAGGGGATAAAATAGATAGAGTGAAGGTTTTAATACGGGAATCGGTCATCGGACTTTTCTGCAAAGTTGGTGAAGCGCATATAATTGCCATGTGGAGAATGTGCAATTTTAAGATCAATGAGTATAAAGCTTATATCATGACCTTGACGACAATATATCCACGAATGTAAGGAAATGTAATTACATGTTGTGATAAGAAACATCCTAACTTTGATTTGAAAGTGTCTATTGTTCGAGCTTCCGTTTATAAAGATATGTATATTGTAACATGGAATCCAATACTTCTATTAAAACGTTACTATTTTGATAACAGTTGCTGCACCTGCATAACAATTTCCAAGAATATTTGTATTTATTTTATTTTTAACTTGAGACACTTGTTCCATATACATGTTTAACAGTTACATATAATTTTATTTATGTGCACTAGCAGCCAGAATATTAACACATAACGTCCTGAAAGAAACCCCAGGATTGATAAGCTTGAAGGCTGGCTCAATACACTATAGGGTTAATTTCGTTGGACTTGTAGAAATAGATTAGCAACATAATTTGCAATAGTTACCTTTAAAAATGAGTCATCGTGGTAAGAACATACTCAAGTCGTGGTGAATTCATATTTTATAAGGTCATAGAAAAGCAGACCTTAAATTATACATCAATCTTATTAAAATCCGATCTCAAAAGCGCTCCTTGTGATTTGTTTGTCGTTATATTGAGGTCTCTATAATTTTACTGTTCATTGAGGTCAAGCTTACTGGGTTTCACGGAAGGTCACAGTTGTCCAATAAACACACAGATAACAGGCCTCCATGGTAAACATGCATGAAATTCAGTCAAAGCAAGCAGAAGTTGTCAGATTTTCTTCTTTGTTGATGTTGTTAGTCGCAGGGATAAACAGGGGAAAATGCAATTCAATTCAATTCAAAGTTTATTATTTGAATGGTGTTTGTTGATTTTGCGTGCATGTATCGTTGGTTATGTAACAATACGCAGTCCCGGAAACTTCGGTTCCAGATTTGAAAAACAGCTCGGCGATTGGTCAATTTAATAAACCAATCGACTTTGTAAGTGGGATGATTGCGTAAGATCTCAATGTAGCGACAAACAAAACAAGGGGATCGTTTTTGAGATCTGATTTTAATTAGATTGATTACACACTAAGGACATATGACCTTTAACAGCAGTCTAATTAACAGACACAATTAAAAAATAATACCTATATATAAATTTTAAGCCTGCAATGAATTATAAAACAGTTAAGTGGTAATAATCAAATTAAATTGATAAACTTTGCAAGATGAACAACTTAATAAAACACAGATATAAATAAAATTAATTCATGAAAATGGCTCCCACGACATTTTTATCAGATGACAATTGCTTAGTCTTTTGTCTGAATGCTTGGCTGTAAGCTACCATGTACCACTGTCATGGAGATTGGCGCCATTATATACGTCTAAATTCATAAAGTGTTCTGCTGTTAAAAAAAGTGTAGAGATATAAAGTCAACGTACAGTAGGGAAAACCGCCCTAGAAACAAATTTTGCTGGAGCGATTGTATGGTTAGACCTTCCCATGGAAATACAGATTAAAAGACTAACGAGAGGCACCATACAAAAGTCTAATTGAAGCATGTTCTCACTATAACTAATATAATATGTGTCACTCTAATCTACTTAACATGAACCTAATTTGTTTTTGGTCATCACATGGCGTTCAAAAACTAAAATACGATATGATTAATTTATATATAGAGGTCACAGTAGCAACGGATCACATTTTAGTGCTAACACTCCAAAGTATAAAAAGAAGTAAAAACAACAACAAACAAAATGAAAAACTTCCATTTCTTGTCTATGCACAGCGGTATTGCCTAAGACATAGCCTAAGACACGAGATTCAACGGCAATCAGGAATACATTGGAAAGGTTGTTACAAAATGTCCTTCCCAAAATATATTTACCAATATTAGGTTTTAAAAAATGAGAAACCTTGAATCACAGCGAACAAAAATACACGAATTATGAGAGCTAAAATAGGTTAATCATTGAGCACAGGTATTATACAAAGAAATTCAATGCAAAAATAAGTCCAAATCGAAGGATACATATCTGAGCAATAACACTAATAAAGTGAACCACCGACGGACTATATGACACAACATCCCACGAGTAAATAGGACCATTCCGAGTGTGGAGTGATCTGAAAGACGGAAGCGAGGGTACACTGGTAGTGACCAAAATCACCCCTTTGTGCTTTTACCAAACAAATATACCAACCACAAACAAAACTTAAACCACCTTCAATAATCGTCATCGTTGCCAGCTTCAATAAAAGTTCCAAATTTCCAATCGAAATCTCACAACAAATGTTTAATGGTGAGAATATCAAGTGGTACTATACTGTACTAAAATGTAACATAATCCCAACAAATCTCCCATGGGTCTTCCGAAAGCAAATCCTCTGTCAGTGTGAACAACGTTGAACATACCAGAATCACAGACCGAGCCATCAGTGAAAACGTGATGAAGGCTTTTAAGTTAATCCACTTAGGTATATTATATTGTTTCCATATGGTCTCTATTTAAAATGTCCAAAATTGACCAATTTATCTAGGTCACAAAACACATTCAACAAGGAGACAATTTAACAGTATCCTCTACGACAGCCACACCATTGAGCACAATGATTTCAACACAAAATAAACGTAAATAAAAGATGTTCCTTTGAAAATAAACCAACTAACATGTTTCCAGTGAGCAGCAGTTTTGATGAGTATTAAGATTTTCACAAATTATCAGGAGTATAATCAACTATTCTATAATGAGCAAGAGCTGCCTATAAGATAATTATGCATACCTATATATATATATATATATATATACAAAAGAAGAAGAAAACAGGTCAGTAAGTCCTGGAAGTTTGAATCAGAGGAGTTTAACATAACGAACACCTGAACTCTATAGTGTAGCACTACAGAAAAGTTTACAATGGAAATCACTTTTTATATTTTGTTGTTCACATTAATCTCAATGAAATACCCGTTGTCAGTAATATACAATCAATTTGTTTTACGTGGCTTTGCTGTTATTGCCGTCTAGATCGCCAGGGTTCTTCATGCTTCCATCATATACATAACTCTCAACCTTTGGATCCTTTAAATTCTTCCCTATTTCAGACCATAAAAATGACACTTTCTTAGCGGCTCCTAACGGCTTCTTAGAAAATGGATCAGCAGGATCTGTATCCGGAGAAGGATGCAGGGAATTTCTATCTAACATATTCATATCGGTAGAATCAGGGTTCTGTGACTGGCTGCCGTCGTGTTTGCCGTTAATATTGCTTCTCCCTAAAGGGGACGACTTTGGACTTTCGGTGTACGACAGATTGGGACTGCTACATGTTAATTGGTGTCGCCTTGGGCTACTATTGGGGCTGATAGTGGAATTTTTGTCAGTGGCGTCTCCAATATACGGATCAATTCCATAGAACTGAGGCGATTGCTCTTTTTCAGGGCTATCAGCAGACTGAGTGATCACTTTAGGTACAACTAGCTTATGCCCAGTTTCTTTCCTAGCTCTCAATCCCTGACCTATACTAAGGCGCCTCATGTCCATAGCTTCCTCTACTATGGTTTCGGGAACTTTCACATGACTCGCGTCTGGCAGGCGCATCGACATTGATCTAGGTAACTCCTCTTCAAGATCCTGCCTGTCTGAACTTTTCTTTCGACATGGCTCAACAGATAATGATCTTTTCAGTCGATCCAATGACAACTGACTTTTCTTCCGTGACAGACGCCGATCTGAAAGTACAAAAAGACAAATGCCAGCTGAGGATGTGGTTACAAATGCAGGTTTAAGCAGATGATGGGTCATTTGGTAAATCACAGAGCCTAGTGTGATAATGGACTTATTGTTCCAACATAGGTACTTTTAAAATTCCTCGATTTTATTCCCACCAAAACATCCTTACGGTTGATATTTGTGTCATACTTTAACGTTCTCTCCACATACTGTGTATCATCATATTGTTCACAAGATCAGCAGTGCCCAGATAACAGCAAAGATATCTAACCTTGTAAAGGCTGGTCACATCCACCACGATCATGCAGCAAAGGCTTGAGTTAGTCACAGAATCCATTCAGAGTGCAGCCCAGAAGAGAGGAGTCCAATAAGCAGCAGGCTGGGGTGAGTGGCGTGCTCTGAGAAGTGCTGTGGAAGGTGGCTGGTGCAAGGTGGACTGGCACACGACAAACGGGCTGGAACACAGGACATGGGACAACAAACAACACGCTGGCCACAAATAACACGGCAGGGAAAACACAGTACATACATATAAGCCAAGAATCACAAATGTGATATTGTTTTTGGTAGCTAGCGAAGCGGAAGCGGAGTCAGGGGGTAGCGACATGTCTAATCAGGACAATAGTCATTAAAAATACTCTTAATGTGACGGGGAGGAGAATATTTTTTACATACGGCAAATGGTTCATCATGTGAAGAATATACGATTGCTGCTGAAGTACATAGTTACACATATCTTACATAAATGGTGACTTGAAAAAGAAAACAGTGTGGAGATGCCAAACTAGTGTCTTATACATGTAGCTTGTCAAAAAGCGAAGCCCTGGCTGATCGCATCAAACAACTGGCAAAGTTTTAGGACATGCAGTGAACAAAATTATCCTATCTCGCGGGAGGATATTTTGAACAAAAACATTTGCACAATCAAGGGGAGATTGATGCCCGTCCGTATTCTCACCGAATGGCAATTCGGGTGTTTAGATAGTGAGTGGTGATTTTAACATCGTAAGGAGGAATAAATCCAAGCCAACAATTATGTTTATTCAACAACCACTTTACAAATATCTTGACTGTATAACTTTGTTTTCTGAATTTAAATGCGTGTTATCTATTTTTATTGGAAAAGACGTCTCATTCAATGAAGTTGGCAGCATCGTTTAAATTTGGAGGACAGCCAAATAGCGTCAGCATATTGTCCACATGGTTATTTTCCAGTATTTTGATTGGCCAATGCTTTTTTTTTATTTTATCTTTTTCCAAAATAAAACTTGAGATCTTTATGCAACAACTAGTGGAAATTAAACACATATAAAGCCGAGGAATACAAATGGGGGAAGTTGCCTTTAATATACAAGGCTATAAGTTCCATAGACGTACATATACTTGTCGATGAGTGATGAGTATGGGACAAATTACTAGGTGATTACACACACAATAGACACAGGACAATACAACCCCTACCAACAAAACAAACAAATAAATGTAAATTAAGATTTTACAAACCTGTAAATACATATAAACACTGATAAATAGTTAATATCTAAAATAAATTCTAAAATGAAACACGGTTGACAATACAGATTTATAGTAGGCATTAAACTAAAGATAGCATAATGTGTTTAAGATGAAAGAAGAAAGAGAGCGAAGAAAAGTTGTAAATTTCCAGACTTTTTGTTGAGTCAAAAAGTCAATAAAATGTGAACTCTGTACATACACTGTCTAATCTATAGCTACATTGCTAAAGAATACAAGAAAAGTCAATTGTATTAGATAAAATAAAATAATGCAAAACTTTAAAGTAATGAAATGACAGAATCAGTTAAAAATTAATTCACTTTGCCAAAGATGAAACAAATACATTTCGCCTTTGAAACCAATAAACAAAATATATCCAATAAAATAAGAGAGAGATAAGAGATGCAATGCATCCACGCCAGAAAAAAAAAATTATTTCAGAAAAAATTGAATAACACTTTTTAAGAAAGATTTGCATTTTTAAAGATAATTACAACAATCATGGCACTAAGAAAATATTGTTTTGAAGATTCAATACTTAACATGACAAGTGGACACTTATCAGGAGGAGTAAAGGTAACTAGTGTCATTTGGCTAACAAGAAACGATATGCCATAAAGAACTGCCTCGTTGTCACCGGCTAAAACAAAAGTACGGTTTGCGGTGGTGATCACAACGATATTTAAATGTAAAATAAATGGAATACTTTGGATAGTCCTCAAGTTTTAACACTCAACACTGGCATTCCTGCCTCATTACGAAGACGGTTGTAAGGGCAGGTAACCAGGCCATAAAAACACAAACCTTAGACAGGTTAGATACAGGTTGCAAAACATTCACAGTTATAAATATATATATGTCGTGAGACTCTGTAGCGGTAGAATGTTGGGCATATCACCCAATGGTCCCAGGTTCCAATTCTGGTGGATACAAGCAAAATGTTTTTCTCTACATTTATTCAAAAATTTATAACGACTCTTTTTAGCATTTTGATTTTCAGGTCACTACCTGTAAAAGCATTAGTGTAGCAGTTCCTGATAAATTAGGTCAATTCTTGAATAAAGTGTGGTTGGACATTTTATAAGGTGTATGTCATTGGTGGACAAGGGCTCAAGGGTATTTCATAAGTATACTGTCAGCAGTTGGTTAAAAAAAAACAAGACATTTAATAAAACCACATGTGATGTCTGCATTTTCCTATCTCAATTAGGGTCGAATAGCGACCCAAGAAAAAATAAATGAGCTTCAATCTGAATTCTTGCTTTGGATTTCAAGTAAATTGTGAGGATTTAGTACAAAGAACACACCTTTGTTAAGGCATGGCAGTACCAAACAATATGAAAGTATTGTATATGTATGTACCTTGGGCTGTACATATTGAATCTTCAATGTTAACACCAAAAGCACAAAGATGTAGCATAGTACACATTCAAGTCTCTATAGAAATGCCAAATAAAGTTTAACAGAACAACATGAAAATGAGCACAGGGTAATTAAACTACCACCAACCATACACTCCACGGAAAGAAACAACCAGCTTAAAGAAAAACAGTCCAGTTTATTTTCTGTGAACAATACAATGATGGTATACAGAGTTCTAAAGTTTTGGTGACATTTTGTCAGCATTTATCAGAACTCAATATGTTAATTTCAGAAGGATCTCTGCAGAAATCTTGTAGAGATACAAAGGGTCGAATATCACAGTGTCTCTCGAAATGAGTTATGTTTATTATACATGATTTTAACACTGCACATATTCCGAATAACCCTTCTAGAAGATGAACATAAATAAGATTTTATATAAATATATTATATTGCACAAACAGGAATTGCACGTCTTAATACCCTTCAGATTTTAAACAATTTAAATCATAGGATTTCATAACACATATGTACATGTAATACATTAGAGCTTATTTCAACATTACAAATTTAAAATATGCAAGTTATTTACAGATATAATAACAGGTGGTGAGAAAGTGGTACAAATTAAAACTGTCATAGAAGTGATGTGCCGTCCAGCAGCTTTCAATCCATCCTCAATATTGCCATAAGTTCCTCTGGATTGTTAAATCCCTCATAATAAAATAACCCAACTGGTGTGATTATCAAACAGTTAACAAGTGCTATAAAACCAACAATGTCTTCCAGAGCTGTATAAGCGAATCTTGCACAGATAGACTTGACAAATACTTTGATATGTGCGAACGAACATAAGAGAGTAGCTGTCATTTCAAGTTATAACAAAGTGGACTGAACAATTGTGTACAAGCCTACATGATCACTCAAAACCCTTCAATTACTAGTATCTAAGTAACAACAACCACACACACAATAAAAATAAATAAATTAGTTAAAAATGGACGTAATCGAGTTATCAAACAAAACTGGCAGTTTTATGAACTTTCATAATTGGTGTACGAGTGATTCATGTGGAATGTATTTGCTCTAAACCGTCCAAAGCACAACAGCTACGATTTTAAAATAGACAAAGTCAATAAAGATAACAATTATTCCGGTATTGATGGTTGTGGTTTAACGCCACCAGCAAGCTGTTTCCAGAAGCGCTTTCGCTTACTTGTTGGTTTAGGCTGGTTTGGATTTGGGGTCTTCATTCCATTATTACGGAGGATCTCCAACAGTTCAAATCTAAATGAGGAAATATCTTGTTTGATTTCATTGACATCATCCTCCGTGACCCCCTCCCCTCTCATAGGACTTCTCTGTTTCTGCATGATGTATCTTTTTATCAGGTCCTTCATCACAGCCTGTTCAACGAAACACACTGAATTAGTCAACAAGAAATGCTGTTTGCTTAAAACAAGTGTACTCAATTGTATTTCGTTCAAAATGATGATTTCACATTGTCAGTTATATTTTATATCATACCTAGAATTTTAGGGCACTCTTAAACTTCTCAGTAGTGCATTGAATTAGATTGTTTTGTTTGTTTGATTGGTGTTTAACGTCGTACTCAAGGCATTGAATTAGAAAACTGGTGGAGCTATAGATTGTCCACTCGACACAAATCCTTGTTTAAATATGGTGGAAACTCAGTAAAAACTTTGTAAAAACCACCTGTGATTGCTGGAGCTACATTGTGTGACTTTCATATACCTGATGGTCAACAGGCAGACTCAAACCCTCGGGTGGTACATGAAGTAGTAGGCAGGCTAAACATTAGGCCACGGGAGTGTGGAGTTTTATACATGTATGTGATAATCTTTGTGAAAACAAAACATCAATGTCTCACATTTAATCAATATAGAGTAGGAGTCTCTCTCGCTGCTTTTGTTTCCGATGTGTCAAGACAATTATCAGCATACACATGTTACTATCAAAACAACTGCTGACAAGTGCATTAATGTCTAGAAAAGAAACCCCAAAACAGTACTAATTAAGTAGTCAATTAAACCACCCCTTCACTCCTCCCAGGAAAATCATGCAACCAGTATTAAAGTGAATTCCCATATTTGTCGGAAATGTTTTGAAGAAAAAAAAACAAGCTGAGTAGCTAGATGGTCCATCACTAACAGGCTTTTTTTTTTTTTTTAAATATGCTCAAAATCCCAGTCAAATCACCTTTTCCTTCTTTTGTTTAATAACTATTATATTTTTTCTTCAAAGAACCAAACAGTAAAAATTATGGTGTTTATTACCATTTTGATGTAATAAGCAATGTCAGCCATTTTTGTTGTGAAACCTAGTGAAAATATAACCACATCTATGGTATTACAAGAAAAAGCAAAGTTTGAAGTTAATACCTGAATTTGAATGATGGCCATTTTAGTTTGTGGAATTAAATGAAATGCAATCCCATCGTTTTTTGTGGAAACTATTTTCAAAGATTGAAATATATGAAACTTATGCAATGGCTGCCAACTTGTTTTGCAGAATTTGGAGAAATGAAATCCCATTATTTGTCTTCATGGGGGAAACTACCATAAAAGTATCAAGTTTTTCAGTGAATTTGTTCTCAAAATTATCATGTAGGCGTGAATATTGAAAAATTTAGCAATGGCGACCATACTGCTTTGCGCAATTTGATGAAATGCAATCTTATTTCTTAGTAGGAAGCTAACTTCCAGGTTTCAAGTTAATCTGTGAATTTGATCTCAAGATTGTCATGTTCAGAACCCATAGGGATGTATATTGTAAAATGATGCATTGGTGGCCATTTTCAGTTGTTTTACGGAATTTGAATGAATTCAATCCCATATGTTGTTTTAATAAGAGGGGAATATATTTCAAGCTTCAAGTTAATCCGTGAATTTGTTACAGTTACAGTGTTCACAAAATATACAGTAATGAATATTGTAAAATTATGCGATTTATGGAATTTGGTGAAATTCAATCTGATTCATTGTCTTAAAGGCAGTAAGCTATCTTCAAAGTTTAATTTTAATCTGTAAATTTATTATATACTTATCATGTTCACAACACATACAGGCATGAATATTCTAAAATAATAAGTTGATTCTCTACTTATTGTGTTTACAACACCTTCAGACATGAATATGCTAAAATTATATAAAAATGGCCATTTAGTTTAACGGAATTTGGTGAAATGCAATACCATTCGTTGTGTTAACAAGAGGAAGCTACATACCATGTTTGAAGTTTATCCGTGAATTTATTCTCTACTTATTTGTGCTCACAACACACACAGGTATGAATATTATAAAATTGCCGCAATTTTGTTTTACGAATACCATCCGTTGTCTTAACAGGAGGAAGCTACACACCAAGTTTGAAATTATTCCGTGAATTTGTTTTCAAGCTAGCGAGTTCACAAACATTTGTGACGGAAAGACGGACGGAAGGAAGGACGCCGAGTATCATTTTCTACTATAGAAGTGGTGGACAAAAAAAATGAAAAATGACTTTGACTTTGATTTGAAGATAAATTTGTGGCCTTACATTTAAAGAAAACTCGATTATGAAGTGGTTTGATGAAACTTAATAAAGAAATGACAAGTAATGCGACTTTGTACATTTTGTCTATTGTTACAAGCTTTCGAAGAATAATTTACTCCATCATCCGGTATGGCATTCATTAAGTTACATGTACATTTAAAGTTTTTCGAAATATTGGAACATCACTATGCTGGAAATATACTGTCAAGCCAGATGGTTTGTGAGAATCAAGCTATTTTGCATTAAGAATCCTAAATGACAGTATTCTGGTAAATCTCTTAAGAATGCAATACCAGTACTGAAGAATTATTTATGTCATCAAAAAGAACTTGAATTTTCCCTCCAAGCAGCAACAACAGCTTTTATTTCTTCACACAATACATTCAAGTATTTATTCGTACCTGGTATCGTACTTCACGTTCATTGATTTTCTTCATAATTTTCTGTAAAAAAAAAGTAAACATTTGAGATGTGTTTGTTTGTCTGATTTGGGTTTAACCGTGTACCTAAAGTTTTTTCACTGACATGACAGTGTGTGAGCCCAATGGGTGATGGAAACCACCCTTGACACTACTGGCAACAAACATGAACCAACATGAACCAACACAGGACAAAAACAGGACACTGATAGGACAGAATGCAATACAGAGGAACAACAAACAGTACAGTGCTCAGAGCACCAAGGTAACAGGAAGCTCCTTCCAACCCACCACATTTTTAAAAACACACATCAGTTTTAATTTGTGTTTAATCAGTAATTTGAAAGATTAATTAAATTTTATGTACATGGAAATGTTGTAAACTAAAAAAAAAGGACATTGGCTATATTCTGTTCTCAATGACTTCATGAGGTAAATACACAATGATTCCTGAAAAGTGAAAGGGGTACATGTATAGTATAAGTTATTTATATGAATGTATTATGTTCAAAATTTTATGAACGGATAATCCAATTAATGTGTTGTTTTTCCCATTTGTCATTTAACAATAATGGACAGGTTTGAGATTAACCATACTAATTAATATAACTACAGACTCAACGTCAACATTTGATATTTAAGGTTTGTTTGGGGGTTTAGCATCATACTGAAGGGTATTTGCTTATAGGATGTTGAATTGTCAACTTCACACTGTTCCTCAACAAATATGCTGGAAAGACCAAAAGGAAACCTTGTTAAAACCACCGGTGCAACTGCCAGAGCCACATCATGTGTCTGACTCGCTTACCTGATGGTCGGCAGGCAGAACCTGTGAAGCAGATGCGCTAGCCATTAAGCTAGTCAACGGGCCTGGATTATTTAGGACATCGACTAAGTAAGCTGTTTTCAATGTTCTTCAAACCATGGTAACGACGGCTCATCAGTGTGAGTCTTACCTTAATACTCTGCCATCGACTTCTTTTTTGATGTTTAGAACAGGCACAGATTGTGTTCTTCAACCACAACAACATATAGTAAATTGTCTTTGGACTAGGGATGATATTAAATGGTGGTGGTAATGTTCCTCCATCTTCAAAGTAACTAATCCAGAGTTTAGAACGGGCAAACTTCCACTGTTCATCTGCTTGACTCTACAAATCAAACACATGGGAAAAATTATATCAAAACAAGTATGAAAAGTATCCAAATCATAGCAGGACCATAATCCATTATGGAATACAATCTTGGTTTTAATTAAATTCTTCACTTTTAGGTAAGTGTAAGGTCTAGTTTGTAAAAAAAAAAACCACTAAGAAATCAAACAATTTGAAAATAATAAAGGTCAACAAGAATCCAACAAATTTAGGGAGAAAATTGATCTTAGCTCACTCCACTATTACATGGTCCATTTATTAACAGCATCTGAGGACACAGACAAAAGTTATGTCCCTTGTTCCATTACTAGAAAATTGGTTTAACAAACCATTGACTTTGAACAATAATCTTTTATTCCACATAAAATTAAATGAAGATAGTTACCACAATGGACAACTGATGTAATTTCTAACCTTATTCACTAAAACATGTAGCGCTAACAAAGTAATCTCTGACAAAACTCACAGAAATAATTTGATATGAATTGCTCATCATGGCAATCAGCATATTGAGTAAGACGACAATGGCTATAAAACTGTAGGTGCCAAACATCAGCTTGCCTGCCAGTTCAGTGAATTCATGGCGTTCCTTTAACTGTGCTCTATCTAAATCTACCAGTCCATAAACAGCCCAATATAACGTCTGCACAATCTCAAACAAGCTGAAATAAAGAAATACACTATGTTGAATGTGTTCATGGTGAAGTACCATTAGAAATTAAACCTGGCAGGTTAATTAGAGTTTCATGTTCAGTTACTAATCAAGAATTTTAATCAAATTTATTTAATCACATTTTGGGTGCAGTATTGGAGATGGAGAACACTGAAGTAAAGTTAACCTCAACACTATCAAACAGCTCTAACACGAGGTTCTCATTGCTTTATTAGCGTTTTAAGCTGTACTTAAGGTTATTCCACTTCTTTTACAGTCTCACTGAGCTAGTTCAATGGTTGAAGGAAACCGCTCTAGACATTACTAGCAACAAACAGGACAAAGTTGATTTTCCGTCAATAATGAAACTTTTACTTCATGAAAAACTCTGGAAAAGTAAGGCTAATTGTTTGTCAGTTTTTTGATAATTTAACTGATATTGAAGTGTATACATGTATGGAAAATTCTGAAATTAAATATAATAACGTAATATATTACAATTTATGCTGCATGTTATATACTCTTAAAACAAAAAGAAACAGTTTTTTTACCACTTTTTGATTGTTTTTGTTTGTTTGATTAGGGTTTGAGGTCATAGTCAAGGCTTATATGACAACAGATTGTTTACTTCACATGATTTTTTGCCTAATTACGGCGGAAAATTGAGAGGAAACCTCTCAAAAACCAGCCCAAGATTGCCGGAAACACATTATGTCTCACTCATAAACCTGATAGAGTGGCTAATTAAAAGACAGAACAAGTGAGATACAGTGCCCAAAAGACAGAACAAGTGAGATACATTGGCTAAAAGACAGAACAAGTGAGATACAGTGGCCAAAAGGCAGAACAAGTGAGATACAGTGGCTTAAAGGCAGAACAAGTGAGATACAGTGGCTTAAAGGCAGAACCAGTGAGATACAGTGACTAAAAGACAGAACAAGTGAGATACAGTGGCCAAAAGACAGAACAAGTCAGATACATTGGCTAAAAGACAGAACAAGTGAGATACAGTGGCCAAAAGGCATAACAAGTGAGATACATTGGCCAAAAGACATAACAAGTGAGATACAGTGGCCAAAAGACATAACAAGTGAGATAAATTGGCCAAAAGACATAACAAGTGAGATACATTGGCCAAAAGACATAACAAGTGAGATACATTGGCCAAAAGGCAGAACAAGTGTGATGCAGTGGCCAAAAGGCAGAACAAGTGAGATACATTGGCCAAAAGGCAGAACAAGTGAGATACAGTGGCCAAAAGACATAACAAGTGAGATACATTGGCCAAAAGACATAACTAGTGAGATACATTGGCCAAAAGACATAACAAGTGAGATACATTGGCCAAAAGGCAGAACAAGTGAGATACAGTGGCCAAAAGGCAGAACAATAACGACTATTCATCTAGGTTCATTATATACCAGTTTGACTTAAGGACTCTACCGCTAGTCAGGAGTAAAATATGAGAC
>JAVFBW010025767.1:0-18529 GCA_034783835.1 Mopalia ciliata
TGATGATACAAACCAGTGTTCTCCAAAGGTCAATGAAGACTGATGATAAAAGCCATTGTACTCCAAAGTCAAAAACATTTATGATAACAACCAGTGTTCTTCAAAAGTCAATAAAGACTGATAATAAAACCAGTGTTTTTCAAAGCCCAATCACAACTGATGATACTAACCAATGTTCACACAAAGACTAATGATAGTAACCAATATTTCTCAAAGTCCACATAAAGACTGATGATTAAAAAAACAATGTTCTCCAAAGCCCATTTGAAGAGGCTGATTATAATAACCAATGTTCCTCAAATCCCACTTGAAGACTGATGATGAAAACCAGTGTTTTCCATTAATCCACACTAAAAAGGTGCTAAGGGCATTAAGGAAAAGGGGTGCCACAAAGATTCCAGAATAAACACCATTTTCCCTTTTTTCTTTTTTTTTCATTTTGAAACACAATATTGGATTTATATGGTTTATTATTGTGTATAATTTGAATTACATACATATATACGGGGGCACGAACATATTTTAAGCGCCCCGGGCCTCTTTGGGTCTAAATCCGGTACTGCCTGCAAGAATAATGGTGATGTTAAATGCCTAAAGCTGTTTTCTGGACTGTTGTCTCCACCATGACAACTGTCTGACGATAAAAACTATTACCGAGGATAAACACTTTTTTCTTTTCGAAGGCAAGTTTTTGATATCAAGCAACAAGAATTTGTTAGACTAAGAACTGAAACTCAATCTAATATTATTTTAAGAAACATCTGCAGGCTTTTATAAGTCCGTTACGCAGTCAGTCGTTGTAAAAATCTACATAATTATATATAGCCTATGATAGACCAAAGTTTTATAGCTAACTTTTCTCTTTGTCGGACATAAAATATGAATCAAAATATATTAGTCTTTATGTAAACCCGAAAGCCATACATATGCCTAGATGGCAAAATTAGCCATTATTTAATTTTGATATTAAAGATGATACGTTTTTATTTCTGTCTGAATACAAGTCCTTATATATCAACATGATCTGGTTTAATATCAGACTTTCTAATTACAACTGAAATTAATTGATGCTTCATTTCTATCCCTGTTCGCATATATACAAACAGGCTGTACAAATGGGGATCCTAATCCAAAGTTTTACTTCAGATGCTTTCCAATATAGGGAAACGAGATAATTTAACAATTCATATAAAAAGAACCCCAAAATATCAGCTTATCAAACAAATAAAGCCAGCTTTCCAAAGTGGAACAAACTTAAAACTGAAATTCGTCTGACCGCTTCTGAATCCCTATTTAAAAAACAACTGAAATCATATTTAGTTGATAACATTGTTTCAGTTTAAGATATGTTATTCAGCTTATGCACATTTTGTAAATACATGTATGTATATATGTTAATATAATTGTATAATCTATGTCTAATTCATTATATCTTCACCTGTCTGATATTTAAATCAATATTTCCACCCAATGGGATAGAGCAAGCTCCATGGAGCTTTAATCCCGCCAACTGAATTGTTTGATAGTTTTGTACACTTTTGTATTGTTGTTGGTGAATAAATATATATCAAATATCAAATTTTAAAGGATCTTCCATTTTCCACATCCATTCACATTTTTAGATTTTTTTTGCATAAACATTTTATATCGGAAGCGTTTCATGATGAACTTTTGCAGATTGTTTTGAAGGATGATTTTATTCAGTGGCGTGTAAAAGAAATCGCAAGACTTCTTTTTAATTTAGGGAATCTAACCTGCTACTGTAATAATCCAAATTTCTAACAAATGATGAACGAACTTGTTTCTGAGCTGAAAGAAGACAGACGGCAGACAGAACTTCAACTTTTCCCAAAATGCTTGCTTCAGGGTTTAATCGGTCTTTCTGTGATCAATATCTATGACGAAGAATTGATTGATTTGCTCTTTGGAACAGATTTTCAGGAGCTATTGATGAATAAGAGAAAAAGTAAGTAAAGATTTTCTTAAAGTTATTTTCCTGTATAAAAAATGTATATGTCTACCATCCATCCTACACATTGTGCTAGTGAAGTTATTTGTAATGTCAAAGTTTATTACTGTCATAGGCAAAATAGTCATATCAATGGCATAAAACAGCAATCAATCCAGAATGCATCTAAAATATTGGACCGGATTGCATATTTTAACAAATTCCCCATAGCAATATGGCTACCATTTAATAATTTTTCCAATCTTTATACATAATGTGCAGAATTTCTACTTGTTCTTTTGGCAGGTTTGAAAGATGTTGATTTTCTGCGTGGCCTATTTCAGCTAGATCGAAGTGTTGGGATAGACCTACCTGGTTACCAAGGTAACAGATTTGTGGATGATTCTGCTACACCTGTGGAACAACTGGTAAGCAATAGGTTAGTCAAACACTTGTCGGCTCTTTAGACCTTCCATTCGACTTTACACATTTCTTCTTTATACACGGCAGTGGTTTAGTGAGTGCGCTTCCTATACTGAACCTGCCGTGATTTACCATTCACTGGATCGAGTCCGCCTGTCAACCGTCAGGTATATGAGTGAGTCATATGTTGTGTCTTCGGCAATCGGTTGGGTGTTTTTTCGAGATCCTCTCGGTTTTCCACAGTAATAGGGCTAGGTGCAGTGTGAAGTGGACAATCTGTCATCATATAAGTAAAATACTCGTGAGTACGACGTTAAACCCTAATGAAACAAACAAACAATCTTTATTCTGGTGGCTAGTAGGATATATATATGTGTGATTATGCTTTCTGTGCTCAAAGACGAAACCAAGCTGGTTTGTTTGTGCATTTGTGGACTAACTAGTTCTGACAGTCATAGCTCAGCGGCTATAAGTTGAATAAGCCGTCATGGTGATCCAAGATCAATGAATAGATCTAGGAAACTAAGCTAACTGGAAGCTAATCTGTTGGAGACATATTGTATTGCATCTTGTGATACGCATGTTTTGTCTTTTTGGCCAGTGGCGTCGATCATGCTTTCCATTAGAACACCATTAATCCGAATCAAAAACACAAACCTTTATTTCATTTAAATGTAATATCTTTAAAGCCAATTCATGATAAATCATCTAAAAAAGGGGTGTTTGTGAAATTGAATAATACCCAAAAATTTTGAGCACAAGTTCCTCCAAACCTCAGACAATTAAATAGAAGCATGTTATGTATTGTTTATCTTCATAACCTAGCTGCCCCGTGAGGGAGCGGGTGTGCCATGGCCCTGCAGAATACTCCCTCAGCTTCCTCGGTCGATCCTAAGTGAAGTACCGTTGTATGGATGAGCGAGTCATATGTTGTGAGGTTTCCTCTCGGTTTTCCACCTCAATAAGCCTGTGTACAGTGTGGTGTGGACAATCCGTCGCCATATAAGTGAAATACCCTTGAGTACGACGTTAAACACCAATCAAACAAACAAAGAAAACCTTTTGTATGGCATAAAATACCTAACAATCAATCAAGCCAAGGTAGCAGATGATAGAGTGATATACTTTACTCTATCTGTTTTAGTATAGTAATTACTCGATGGTGTCAAATACCACACACCACACAACTCAGTAAATGAAGTCCTATGGTTAATTGTCAAAAATGTTGTGGTTTTCCTAAATTTTTCCACATCAATTTCATTTGAAAGGTGCCCTCTGGCTGAGGGCAGTTTGTTTGAAGATTATGTAGCGCTGCCGTCTTTTCTTAGCACTGGAGGAAAATTATCTTTCTAATCATATGTTAACGCTTCACATCTTGGTTGTGTTAGCGGCAGTTATTGTTGGAATACACCAGCGTCAATGCATCATTATCATATAAGTGAAATACCCTTAAGCATGGCAGAAAACACCAATCATTTGAAAGGGGCTTTCGTTCATCATAAATTTCCTGAGAGTGGTGCTTTTGAAGGACGTCAAATGAATTTATTCTTGGTGAGGTTATTAATAAAAGCAACGATTCTCAGAGGACTGCCTTCAAACTCTGGCTGGGGCTTCCGGTTGCCCTGGTGCTTTCTGAGCTAAAGACCAACAGGAAGTCGAGCTGTTTGTGATGTCTTTGTATGGTCTTGTGATTTTTATACGCCATCATTTGACAGAACGTATTAGGTTATGGGGTTGTCTGTCTTGTCCACTTGGGCTTGACTTTGGCGTGTGTCGACGCACAAGTGGCGCCACCTGGTGGCAAAGTCTTAATTTGGTTTGTGTATGTTTACTTAAAAACTTTATGGAATTTGATTAAAACTTTATATGATTGTCCCATGTGGCAAGAGGTCATTTGGGATTGATTTTGGCATGTATCGACATACATGTGTTGCCACTTGGTGGCAAAGTCTAAATTTGGTTTCTGTATGTTTACTTAAAAACTTTGGGTGGAATTCGAATCAAACTTTATATAATCTTCCAGGTGACAAGACGCCGCTTGGGATTAGTTTTAGTGTATGTTCCACTACATGTGGCGCCACCTGGTGGCAAAGTCTAAATTTTGGTTCTCTATGTTACTTTGAAAACTTCTTATGGAATTCGAATCAAACTTAGTTTGTATGAGTGTCCCATTTGACAAGACAGAGATAAGACATTCCACATGTCAAGATGCTGTGTAGGATTTTGTTTTGTGTATTTTTTTGTCTAGACAAGCTTGCACCTAGTGGATTCTATTCAAACTAAATTTTAATATTCCATGTGGCAAGATTTGTTCGAGTGTATATTGTGACTAACTTGAGCTCTTGTTTTGTTTGTTGTCAGTGGTGTCAAGGATGTTTCCTTCACCCTTTGGGCTGACACATCGTCATGTGAGTGAAATAAACACTAAACTCCAATCTCTTCTGCCGGAATTATCACAAGGTCCTGCCACACAGCACAAGTAAATAAATTTATAATGCCCCCACTACGAGGTATTCACTTTGGTTTCCGGGAGCCTATCTCTGTCCAACATTTTTAACCAAACTTGGTTTACAATACAGAAGTGGTGCCCTTTGCTTACTTAATGTTTCTACAGCACACATCTAATTTAAATATTTCGATTTTCTAGGTCATATATGCCATTCTTTGATTTCAGGAGCCTATCTCGAGAATTGTCAAAAGATTTTTAAACCAAACTTGGCCTATTTATGGTATTCGGCCTGCCGGGCCTGGTTTAGTGGCTAGGGAGTCTACTATCATTAAAGCTTTAAGATCTTAAAACTTTACTGTGCAGGATTTCTATTTATCTACAAAATCAATAAATTTACATTTAAAATTTAACATTAATTTTGAGATAATAAATATGATCTTATTTTTCTTTCCAGACTTGCAGTAGCCGTCTTTGGTCCAAATTGTTATCACATTTACCGAGACAAATCTGACAAATCTGA
Source organism: Mopalia ciliata (assembly GCA_034783835.1). Classification (NCBI taxonomy): domain Eukaryota; kingdom Metazoa; phylum Mollusca; class Polyplacophora; order Chitonida; family Mopaliidae; genus Mopalia; species Mopalia ciliata. Next base: position 5,341 of record JAVFBW010025767.1, read on the forward strand.
CTTCACGACTAAACAACTGGTTGGTTTGCAGGAGATGAAGGTTCGCCATCTCACAGCCCTGGGTTACAGAGTTGTTCTGGTAAAACTTTGTGCTCCTCAAACAAGAATTTCTCTTGCCGTTCTCTTTCTCTTGGTAGCGTGTGCGCTTACAAATCCTTGTTTGAGTTACTGTTCATGGGTCGTGGCACACGATGATGCTTTGATAATCACGGGGTGGCTTCAAAGAGGTTTCCTCGCAGTGAGTAAAATAACCTGAAGTATGGTGTTAAAACCCTATCAAACTCTAGATATAGGAGTGACATGGCTTAGTGGCTAGCGAGTACACTTTCTAAAGCCTACTACAATGTACTGTTCACGGGATCGAGTCCGTCTGTTGACTCAGTCACAATATGTGGCTCCGGCAATCGCGTGGGTGGTTTTTAAAGGGGTTTCCTCAGTAATAGGGCCAGCAACAATGTGGACAATCTGTTGTGATATAAGTGAACTACCCTTGAGTACAACATTAAACCCCAATCAAACAAATTAACTGGATATAAGCATTGTATTTTGATGTACCTTCATGAAGGAACCTTTTGTCTGGAGCATATGTCCGTGTTGTAAAGTGAAATACCCTCGAGTATACGAGGGATTCACATGCTGGGTCTCCAGCAAAAACAGGCTAGATTTTTTACTAGGTTTACACTGTATTAAAGGTGGACCCTTAATCTATTTTCAGAACAGTACAGTATTTAGTATCTTGTGCAGGAGAATATGAATCTGTACCATATATAAATATATATGTGAATGTGGTGAAAATAATGTACATGTATCTTATAAAATATTGGCCCCTTGAGGTAGCGGGTGGGCAATGGCCTGGCAGAATACTCCCTCGGCTTCCTCGATAGAGGCGAGAAAAGAGGCTGCTTTCTGTTGCCCTGGTGTTCACAGAGCTAAAGGGTAACCGGAAGCAGATTTGTTTATAATGTTCTGTATTTGTGTCCATCGTCATATAAGTGAAATACCCTTGAGTATGACATTAAACACCAATCAAACAAACAAACATAAAATATTGCAAAATGAGTTAATGTCAACAGAAAAAAAAAGACTTCTTGGTTTATTTCTTGAAATGCAATATAAATAATGAAACCCAATAATTTAGTAGAGACAGTGCAGAATAAGCCTTGAACGGTGCCTTATTTAAAACAAATTGATTAGAATGATACATCCTGGTGGATTTTTTTGTCTAACCACCTTGGAAAGTCTTATGCAAATGTAAAATTGTTTTGAAAAAAATAAGGCATCGTTAACTAGATTACAATGATACAAATTTTAAGTTGGAAAATGTAGTGTCTACTTAAAATTGAAGTGTCATAAAGTTTTGCGACTTGAATATATGATCAAGCAAAAACTAAATTATAGGCTCCATTAAACTGTTTTTAAATACCTAACTTTTAATCCAAGCATTAAAAAATCTTTGGTTCATTTGAGCCCAAGGGGTCCAGCAAGATTTTAATTGAATCAGAGTGAAGAATGGCCATCATATAAGTGAACAGGGCTTTGTTGTCCACCATGTTCAAGGCAGCATGAGAGTGAAATACCCCTAGTCCTACAATCAAACTCTGAAACAGTATTTTCTTTGTTTCAGAATCCATATTTTGTATTCAACCAAGAAAGGGAAAAACGAAAATATTTGGCGCAAAAGATTTTTGTTTATTTAAAGGGTTCAACAAAACTGCGGAATTATTCCGTGACCTAAGGTGCTACCTTAAAGCAGAGACTATAATGCTGATAAGCAAATGTTACTAAATTTCAAATCACAACTGATTAAATTTAAACTCCTGAAACTTTTTGTCCAATTAACAAAATACATTTATAGTATGAAAACAGTTTTATTTCTGATTCCCTAGATAGAACTTTGGATATAAGTAAAAGTTACAACATTGTTATAAAGTGTCATTCTGATGAATTGGACAAGCCTTTTCTTGGCTTAAAATTAGTTCTCAACAACCATCTGATCCACATATATTAAAGTTTGAAACAAATCTTACCCAGGCCTTTAGATTCTACTAAAGAATAATCATCTAACTTTGTGCCAGGTCTCTTTTTGTAATGAGAAGGAGTGTAATATACAGTTCACTGTTATTCTTCCATAGAAGCTTTAAGTTATGGATATACCCTTGTAGACCAGACCTAGGGTCTGTGTTATAAGTGTACCGACATGCGGCTGACAGAACCTTTCACATAATTGTTTTATAAACAACATACAATCTGAATTAATACTGGTCAAAGAGCCATGATAATACAAACCTTTTTCCTTTGTTTTACAAATTTTCTAAATTTGTAAAACAATCAGGGTACAGAAGATTTTAGAGGTCCAGAAAGAACATGGCTATCTTCCGAAATTTGGTTTTTTGCTTGATCAGGTTATAAACAAACACTTTCAAAATTAATGTAAATACAGGTCAGTGTGCAATTTAACACACAAGTGTTTTATATGATCAAGTACTTATCCTATGTAAAACAAAGAATAGGCAAATTATTTGGAAGACGTCTGGACCCATCTCAATCTTGGAGGTGTAGTTTGGTGAGCAATTCCACAATTCTGTCTTGAATCTGGAAAAAATAAAACCAAAGTGTAGGACTCGGCTCAAATTTGGCTAAAAAAGACAGCCTGCAAAATAAAGTATAGGCATATTGCTAACCCTTCTCACATAATGGGGTTCAATGTACCATTCACCAGACCGAGTCTGCCTGTCAACCATCAGGTATATAAGTGAGTTACATCTTGTGGTTTTCACGAGGTTTCTTCCATTGAAATAAGGCTAGGTGCAGTGTGCAATTGGTCGTCATATAAGTGAAATACTGTGTTTGTTTGATTGGTGTTTAACGTCATACTTAAGGGTATAAACCTTAGTCCATGGAACTAGTAGTCCAATGTCGTTAACTAGAGGTAATGTCACAATAGACTTGAACATAATATGAGTAGCTCATGCTGCAGACTAAAAGCAGCTGGCACCCACAATACCAAGCATATTAACCCACCCGTCACAGAAATGACAAGAGATAAATCTATTATGATCAACCAGCTGCATGAGCCAGATTCCTGAAACTGATTGACTCCATTTAAAACAATGCCCTCGTGGGATAACCATGGTAACCTAAGACATTTCAAACAATGTCCTGCAACATGCCATGTTCTAAGGGTGAATAAGTAATAGCAAAAGGCACAATTACCACCAAATCACCAATGGAGAATGTCTACCAAGTTTCAGAAAGGTAGGCCTTATAGATTTTGAGTTCAACTGTGGAAACAAAAGTCCAACGATATATCCATTAAAGGCACAACTACAATCGATTGTGAATGTGTGTCTACAAAGTTTCACAAACAGACAGACAAACAGATTTTTGAAATGATGAATTCGTAATAGAAAACGGTACAACTACAGTACATGGTAATATGCCTATCAAGTTTCATAAAGATAGGGCTTCTAGTTTTGTAGGTCAGCTCAGGAAACAAAATCTACTTCTGATTATGGCTTCGTCCAACTTTGTGTCCAACTTTTTATCATCTCTATAATCAGTAGGTCATTCTCCCTGTTGAAAAGTAATAATACAAAATTCTGTATAATTGCTGAAAAATGTAATCAAAGCAGATTCAATACCAAGAAATTATGAAAACATCTACCATAATACATAAACAGTAGCTGTTAAAATGCAGAGTTTTATCTGATCTTTTCAGTGCTTTTCCAATAATTCCCTAAGAGGTTATACAACAGACATACTAGCCATTGTCCAAGCAAATATCCATTATTTTTTTATTTTTTTTTTGTGCTTCCTAATCTTATTTAAATAGGAATCTTCCCAAGAGCAAGTTTACAAAGTTCCTGACTTTATCCTGCCAGGCTTATCTCCTTATTGCTGAACAATTCAATAAAAAGTCGTAATTCGATCTAAACAATTTGGCTACTGATTTGGCCATTTCCAATAGTTTTGGCTAGGAATATAAATATCTTAACATATAGAAAATAGACATTTTAAAAAAATAGGGTCAACCCTATAATATGGTCCAAAAGAGGCATCTGAATATTATGCCAGTTTCCCAAATCCCAATAAGGCTTGATAAAGTATGACGTCATAGGTCATGTGACTTGGGCGTACTCATGAGTTTAAGTTGAAACTTTAGAGCTCTTCTCCTCAGTAGATATTACAGAAAGAAATGTGAAACTTGATGCATTATATTAACCAAAGTGTTGTTTATGAAAATTTCACAAATCAGAGCTCATCACTAATTATTAAGGTCAACATGACCTCTATATCAATTGAGCTAGCTTGCCTATACTGTGGCTAGCAATGATATATAGAAAGGTGGCATATAATAAATAAACACTCCATACAAGGCTAAACAACATGGCAAATCTGTAACTCACCTGCTCCAACTAGCTGGTCCTAGGGCTTGTGGAGTTGTAGACAGGCTAGCTGCAACTGAAGTTACTTCCCCTGGACCTTGGTTGTCACAAGTTGTCTCCCTTTCCTTCTCATAACTTTGTTTACATGTTGAGAAGTCCACTGATACCTCACAATCACTGTTGGAAATTTCAGCAGCTTTCATGGCTTTAGCCAAAATATCCTGGGAAACACTATTGCTGTCTTTAGAGGGGCTGAGAAACCATTTGGTTGGGAAAACACTCGGCTCAGGGCTGGGCGGTGAATCAAACACTCCCATAGCGGATGTACCCGGGGATGGTGGCTGTATGTAGAGACTTGTTGTATCTTTGGTCATGGTATCTGGCACCACCCTTTCATTATTATCCTTAGGAAATATATTTCTCTCCTCATTATTCCTTACAGGTGTAAACTTCAAATTAATAGCTGGTTCCATCTGCTCGGCCTTGATACATGTAGGTTGTGATTGTCCCAGCTGCTTGTAAGACATATTCGATGTCTTTTTAGCACTTTCCGGAGATTGTTTGAATGATTCTGTGTCTTTCTTCATCGAAGGGCCTGACCTCTTTGTTTCATCAACCTCATCCAAAGCATCCAAGGCTATAAACTTTCCACCTTGCTGATTTGACCGAACTAACTGTTTGAAAGATAAGAAAAGTAAATTACTGAAAACTTTTTCTTTAAATCATAAAATTAAAAGCAAACTTATGTATCCCTACTTTCTGGTTAAAATCAAAGAGTTATTTGTTTTGTTGACTATATAGTACCCAGGTCCTTTCAAGTTGCCAGTCAAATCACCATTCCCTACTTTTGTTAAAGAAATATTTTATTTTCTTCAAAGAGTAAAAGTTATGGTGTTTATCACCTTTTTGGCGCAATATGCAATGTCAGCTATACTGTTTGTGAAACCCAGTTTCAACCACAAATACAACCACATCTATGGTATTAACAGAGGAAATGAAGTTTGCAGTTCATATCTGAATTTGAGGGATGGCAATTTTGGTTTGTGAAATTAAATGTAATGCAATCCCAGCAGTTTTTTTAACTGGAGGAAACTATTTTCCAAGTTTGAAATATATTACGTTGATGCCATGCATGTCATTTTTTTTTGTGCTGAATTTGGAGAAATGAAATACCATTATTGCTTTGCACAATTTGATGACATGCAATCCTATCCTGTGTCCTAATAGTAAGACACTAACTTCTAGGTTTCAAGTCAATCTGCGACCTGATTTGATGTGGATTATGCTTTACTGACGATACAGCTGTCTTCTCTAGGCTGCGGTAGCACATGAAACGTCTCAGGTGACTCATTTTAGTCAGTTGATTGGGTAGATTTGTCAACGTTAGTGAATCGCCTCAGATTCGCTGGATAATACCACTTATAGACAATGGAAGAAAGTAAGATTTCCATGGCTGACTATTCACTTCAGCCAACAGGTGACACTTTTTGTCCATTCGAAAACACCAGCTTTGTCATGTTTTTTCGACCAAAACAGACCCATGCTGGACAAAAAGACAAAAAGTAAGATGTTTGAATCCTAATTTCTCCACATGTATGTCAAAGTTTTTAATGATTGTTTGTTTTATTGTTCAGTGAATATTGGACCACTTGGGAATACCTTTAAGTCAATCAGTAGGAATGATTCAATCGATTTCACCAGTATCCCAGTACTTGAGGTTTTGGACAGAAATTGACACAAATATTGCTTGTTTTTGTTTGTTTGATTGGTGTTTAACATCATACTCAACGGTATTTCACTTATATGATGACAGAGTGTCCACTTCACACTGTACACAGCCTTATTATGGTGGAAAACCAGGAGGAAACCTTGTAAAAACCACCCCTGCAATTGCTGGAGCCACAACATGTGACTCGCTCATATACCTGATGGTTGAAAGGCAGACCGAACCGTGAATGGTAAAACAAAGCATGTTCAGTTCAGGAAGCGCACTCGCTACCACTGAGCCACAGGCTCACAAATATTGCCTTTTAGCGATAGATTGATTGGTGTTTTACGCTGTGCTCAAGTGTATTTCCCATATATGATGATGGTGTATTCCACTGATAATGGATACCAATCACAAAATGTGAAGTGTTTTGATAATGTTCAAAAGTTGATCATCCTCCGGTGCTAAGCTAAGACGACAAATTACTCTGTGAACAAACCGCCCTTAGCCAGAAGATGACCTTTAAAGTAAACATTTTTGGATTCGTAACTTTCGCCAGTGTTAAGACATAATATAGTCCATTAAGGGATGATGGTTTGTGTTTAGCTTGATCAGGGTTTTATACCATACTTTTGGTTATTTCACTCCTAGGGGCACAGGACATTGGCCACTGGCAACTTAATGCATTGTTTACCTTTGAAATATCTTTCTTTAAATGCATAATTTTGGACAAGTTTTTATACCGCCAAATTTATGGAATTTGTTGCTATCATGTATTGTTTTTTTAACTAATCTTCATTGAGTTTAAAAATATAGCTCACGTCATCAGATAGCTCTATACGAATTCTATCAGGTAGAGACAGGTCTAAACACACCAGGAAATGACAAATGAAAACTTACTTTAATTGGTTTTATTCGCTTTCGAACAAGACAAACTGTTCTTTTGTCTGATATAGTGTTAGATGTGTTGTTGTTGGCTGTTGTTAAAGCGGTTTGGAGAGTCTCCTCAAGGAATTTTTTCTCTCTCTCTGGAGACGGTCTATCAGTCATATAGAAGGATTCATGGTATACAACTTCCGCGGGGATCAAGTTGTTCCCCGTAGATCGGAAATAGATCTTACCTCCAACAATCTAAAACAATCAACTGTTATCAAAGCATTATTCTCTTTTGGATACAAAATTTCAAACAAAAATAATGAATATGGCAATTATTAAATTATTTCTCATTGGTACAGATATTAAATTTAAAAATTTGAAACAAATCTATTTATTCCATTTAGGGTCTAAATCTTTAAGAACAAATTTTTAAACGTTCAAAGTCAATAAAACTATCTCCATTTCTGATTCAGATCTTCAGCACTAGATTTCTAAACAGAATATCAAAGCGTAATTACTAAATTCAACTAATTGAACCAACTTTTTGTATGTTTTTCATACTGAATTCTTGAACTTATTTTTCCAATAAATGTTTTATCTACATCTGACATTATCTGTTGTGTTTTTCATTTTGTTTATAATAATTTAAAGAAAAAAAGTTTTTATAATCTGTTTTTGTACAAAATTGACAGCTATTCAATTAATATAACTAAGGCACAAATAGACTGGCTTATCAATGTAAACAACTGAATTTTTATAGTATCATCACTGTGGACAACCAATTAAAGATTTGCAAACTGTCAATTGAATTCCTTTTCAGCCAATCAGAAAGCTGCATTACAATACTGGAGTTACCCTCTCAATCCTCAGCTGTCAATTTTACACCTGCTGTCTCAGTTGATTAAATGATTGGTGTTTTACGCCATGCTTAAGGGAATTTTCCTTATATGACAGCGGTGTATTCCAACAATATTGGACACTAGCAGAACCAACATGTGAAGCGTTTCCATAATGTTGGAAAGTTTATTTTCCTCCAGAAAAGACAGCATTGCTACTCTTCAAACAAACTGCCTTTAACTAACATGCCCTCTCAGACCTTTGCCAATTTAGAATTTTTCATCCAGCTTCACTTGATTCCATCAATCTTGTGATGCAATCTATTCCTTTAACCTTAAAATCGGTCCTCTAAAATGTTGTGAGATAACCTAACATTTGTACTTTCCCCTTGGTTTGCTGTTTTTTATTTTAAATACATACATGCGCCTTTGTGTAAAATAAATCAAAATTGTTTGATGTTTGTTTGATTGGTGTTTAACGTTGTACTCAAAGGGTATTTCACTTATATGATGACGGATTGTCCACTTCACACTGCCCCATTACAGTGGAAAACTGAGAGGAAACCTTTAAAAAACCACCCCGATTGCCGAAGCCACAACATGTGTCTCGCTCATATACCTGATGGTTCAAAATTGTTTGAAAATACAATCACTATTGATTATCCGACAAAATCAATAGCGAAATGCAAATTTAGATGAAGACCGCAAACAATTTGGGAAACCTATAAATCAGCCCTCCTAAACTAAGTTTGCATAATCATGGGAAGACCCTGTTCTGTCCATTCTCCCTAACCACACAGGCCTGACTGATATGATGGCAGTGTGTTCCAAGACAGGGTCGCTACTCTTCAGACAAACTGCCCTTAGTCAGAGCGCAGATTCTGTCTTACCTTGAGGCCACATGATCTACAGTGTTTTCGTCGTTTGAAGTAAGACATATCAGACTTTGATTCGTGACAGGGACAGAGATTAGTCTCGTGATGATCCACATAGTCCTCCAGCGAGACCTCTTCAAAGCCATCCATGTAACGGTTCTCATCACCATCACTGTCACACAAATCTATCTCCTCAAAGTCTGACAAGTGACTGAGGCAATAAAAGTGAAACTTTGTTTTTATTTGTTTTCCATATAATTGTTTATTTCTTTGATTGAGGGTTTAACGCTGTTATTTCACTCACACGACAGCTTGCCAGCCCAATGGGTGAAGGAAATTACCACCATCGCCACTGGCAACAAACAAAAACATCACAGAACAATACAAATGCATCAAGAACATATCAGCTTTCTGTTCTTCTTTAGCTCAGAAAGCACCAGGGCAACTGGAAGCTGCCTCCAACCAGGCTCCTTATGAAGTGTCTTCAAGTGTCTCAAGGGTATTTCACTTATATGCAACAAACTGTCCATTTCACACTGATCCTTGCTTAATTGCGGTGGAAAACCAGGGAGAAACCTTGTAAAAACCACCCCCTGAAACCTTGTAAAAACCGTGTGGTTCACTCCCCAGATAACACGTCAACGTTGGGCTACCGTCTGCAGTATCGTTGGGCCAACGTTGGTGTGCGACGTTGGGCCAACGTCTTTTTGCTCAGTGGGCCAACGTTGGCTCACCAACGTTGGACCAACGTTGGCAAACCATCGTTGGCCCAACGTTGGTGTCCGACGTACGAGAATATAGGTTTTACATTTCTATGGCGGCGGTGGATTCCAACAATAATTGACACTAGCACAACCTAGATGTGAAGCGTTTCCATAATGTTGGAAAGTTAATCTGCCTCAAGTGCTAAATACAGACAGAATTTACCGAACAGCGGGTATGTGAAGTATGACCAAATGAGCACATAGTTTTGATTAATTTTAGTTTCGCCATAGCGTTTGTTGGTTTGTTTGATTGGGTTTAATGTGGTATACTTATATGACGGATTGTCAAATTCCCACTGTAGCTTGCCTTATTACGGTAGAAAACCAAGGAAAAACCAGCCCCGCGATTGCCACATCTTGCGACTCCTGATATACCTGAGGGTCCATAGACGGACTCGATCCTGTGAACAGTACATCAAAGGCTTAGAAAGCACACTTCCAAACCACTAAAGCCCGGCGCACACGAGGCGATTTTTGTCGGCGATTAAAAGCGCCTTGATTATTGCCCCGTGTGTGCTCGCTGGCGACAAAAAGCGCTTGTCGCCGACGATCAAGCAGTGTTTGATTTCAGACGATTAAATCTTCTCCGTAATATACAATCGCCCCCGTCTGCGCTTGATAGCGACATTTGTCGCGGACAACACATCAGATTGTCCAATCAGACTCAGATATTTGTCACACGATAACGTAGTTAAAATGGCGGTTGCTTTGTCAAGGGAAATATGGTCGAGTCAGCAGGAAGATTTGTCGCGTACAGTCGTAAAGTTGCCTCGTCTGCGCTCAAGTCTCTGGGCGACAAAAAGCCCTTCCAGTCGGCGGTTTGTCGCTGCAATAAAAATTGCCTCGTCTGCGCCGGGCTTAAGGCATGACCGGGGGGCCTCGCCATGGCGTAAAGAGCTATACAATTACATATATACCGTATTCCAATCAGTAGTAGCATCTGTATCACACATCAAAGGGGAAAGACTAAAAGTGAAAAAAAATTGTTAAGCAGGTTGATAATTAAACACTTTTGGATCCTACACTTGTAAACAATGTGAATTTAGTATATCTACATTACAACAACGCTTTACAGTGGCGAAGTCTACAGTCAGCCAATATGTGATTACATGTCCAAGGTCCTATTAAGGTGAGCGTGGCCTATAACTGCTTCGAAGTATAGAATCACTCATTTGGGACATTCCATGGGAACTATCACAGGGCTACTGTTGACTACCTGTCTACAACTGTGTTTCTACAGTGTATCGAACAAGCTATCGATAGCTAAAATGCGACAGCGAATCATAACACATAATGGCGTTTTGAAGATGGTGTTTGTAATATAGGTCTAGATCAAGTGAAACAAATCGTATCTTCAGTCTTCGATATATGCAATATCAACTAAACAAAAATTATTCATCTTACTTGTAAATCTTTCATCCAATAAAAACAAGATGAGTAGGTAGCAGGTCCACCACTAGTCTTTTTTTTGTTGAAAAAATATGCTCATAATCCCAGTCAAATCACCTTTTTTTCGTTTAACAACAATATTTTTTTTTTAAGAACCAAAGAGTAAACGTTATGGTGTTTATCACCATTTTGTTGCGATATGCAATGTCGATCATATTTGTTGTGAAACCTAGTGAAATACAACCTCATCTATAGTATTAACAGAAAAAGCAAAGTCTGAAGTTAATATCTGAATTCTGTGATGGCCATTTTTGTTTGCGGAATTAAATAAAATCCCATCAGTTTCTTAACTAGAGGAAACTATTTTCAAAGTTTGAAATATATTAAAATTATGCAATGGCTGCCATTTTGTTTTGGGAATTTGTAGAAATGAAATCCCAATATTTGTCTTAATGGGGGGAGCTACCGCAAAAGTTTCAAGTTATTCAGTGAATTTGTTCTCAAAAGTTTTCATGTAGGGGTGAATATTAAAAAATTATGCAATGTGGACCATATTGCTTTATGCAAATTTGATGAAATGCAATCCTATCCTATGTCTTAGTAGTAGGAAGATAACTTCCAGGTTTCAATTAAATCTGTGAATTTTATCTAAAAAATGATCAAGTTAAGAACACATAGGTGTGAATATGGTAAAATGATGCATTGGCGGCCATTTTGTTTTACGAAATTTGATGAAATTCAACCCCATCTATTGTCTTAATAAGATGAGACTATATTTCAAGTTTCACTTTAATCTGAATTTGTTAGAGTTTTAGTGTTCACAACATATACACTAACAGTAATGAATATTGTAAAATAACGCAATGGCAGCCATCTTGTTTTCGGAACTTGGTGAAATTCTGTCTGATCCATTGTCTTAAAAGCAGGAAGCTATCTTAAAATTTTAAAGTTGATCCGGGAATTTATTCTTTACTTACTGTGTTCACAACACCTGCATGCATGACTATTTTAAAGTAATGTATAAACATCCATTTTTTTTTTACAGAATTTGGTGAAATGTAATCCCATCCAGCGTCTTAACAAGAATAAGCTCCATACCAAATTTGAAGTTATTCTGTGAATTTATTCTCTACTTATCATGTTCGCAACACCTAGACATGAATATGATAAAATTATGTAATACTGGTCATTTCGTTTTAAATGGAATTTGGTGAAATGCTATACCATCCGTTGTTTAAATAGGAGGAAGTTACATACCAAGTTTGAAGTTTATCCGTGAATTTATTCTGTACTCATTGTGTTTGCAACACATTCAGGCATGAATATGCTAAAATCATGTTATTACGGCCATTTCGTTTAACAGAATATGGTGAAACGCAATACCATTCGTCGTCTTAACAAGAGGAAGCTACAAACCAAGTTTGAAGTTAATGGGGGAATTTGTTTTCAAGCTACCGTGTACACAAACATTTATGACGGACGGACGCCGAGTAGCATTTCTAAGCCCCCCTCCTATAATAGTAGCGGTGGACAATTATCACTTCAAAAATAACACTGTTAGGTCTAATGTAAAATCTTGTAGCATGTCTTTGTAAAGTTGTACAAATCTCAAACATAAGCTAGGCCTAGGTTAATAGATTAGTTTTGATGTTTGGTTAACTGTTAACTTTACAGCTAGTAATGTGTTAGTGATTACATCTGTCAGATAGCTTCTTAGAGCAACGGACCAGTGGCTCCCATCGTATGAATTCAGCCCATTAGAGGCATAACACATTCTTACAAAACAAAAACCAAAAAATATTCAAACACTGAAACAGTAGAATTACAGACATTCAGTCCGCTGGCAATTCAGCCCGCTAGAAACACTGGACATTCAGTCCGCTCATGTTACTGACCTACAACAGCCGCTGTGTATTTAAAAACAAATCATACTGTAAAAACAGTATGTAAATAATCTTTATTTTCTAGAGTGCACGAAAGGCAGTAGGCTTAGATGAATGCAAACAGTTTCGTCATTTTAAATAATGTAGGTAGATAATGGACTCTAATTATATACCGGTACATCTCATTGCATGCTGTATATCGTTGATGGACTGACGTAATTGAGCTGTCCTTGATGGCGTTGTGATGAGTGTCGCGGCCCGTCAATCACATTTAATCACAATCAAAGCATCTTATTTTTACTATCATCACCATAACTACTGACATAAGAATAAATTACAAATAATTCTGTTTGGGTTACGTAGCATAAGGAAATTTTAAAAAGACATAATACTACAAAATATGCTCTTATTTATTATTAGTTCAGCTTAAAAGAAAACTATCATTGTCCAAAACATAATATACCTTATTGGCT
>JAVFBW010025878.1:3037-18527 GCA_034783835.1 Mopalia ciliata
TCTCTATATTTCGGTGTTTCCATATGAAAAATTTTATTAGCAGTATGAGAACATCTTTGTATTTTCTCTTGGAGAAACAGTCTGTTTTTTGGTGTTTCTACGGCAGTAGTATTATAAGCCGTCTGATAACATCACTGTATTTTGGTGTTTCCTTGGGATAAACATTGTAAGCAGTCTGAAAACATCTCTGTATTTTGGTCTTTCTTTGAGAGAAACATTGTAAACAATCTGAGAACATTTTTCTATTTTGGTGTTTCTTTGTGAGAAACTTTGGGAGCAGTCTGTGAGAGTATCTGTATTTTGTTATTTTTGGGGAGAAACATTGTAACAGTCTGGCAACATCTATGTATTTTGGTATGTTTTTTTATAGTAATATTGTAAAAATAAATAAATCAATACAGACTATGATAAATTTCGTTGCTTTTTATGAGGATCTTGCGACTTTTTGTTTGCCTTGTATTAGGCGAAACCGATGTACTATTTGCTGACAGTCTAATGGCATTGTCTGAGGTAGAACTGTTACGCTGTCAGTCTGGTGTTTAATATTGTATCGGATTGAGTGGGATTGACAATCTATCAAGAGGAGAGTGAAAGCCACATAAGTAATAAAGCCGCTTTTCATGAGGGCCGAGGGGAATATAGCAAAGAAAACTAAAACATTGAACAAAACCAAATTATAAACTTATATAAAAACGTTGAGAAAATAATTATAATCAGATAAAGAATTAGATAAATAGTTCAGAGCATATATTATTAAAAGTGCTAAAGTACTTTCTAGCGATAGTTTGGTGCTAAAATATTTTGTAAAGGTATTAAAATAAAATCAGCACTATATTCACTAAAAAGACCATGATATAGAGTAAGTAAAAAAGTATGTAAAGCATGAAATAAACATGAGTAGATAATAAAACAGCAAGTAAATTTAACTTGTTTTAAATATTTTTAAGTGGTAAAACGTTGAGATATTTATTACATTATTTTGTAATTACAAAAATTGTAAATTATGATAAGATTAAAATTATCGTTTATGAATTTAAGCAGAAAGAGTACAACCGGGAGAATAGTTAGATGGTTTGATGATGGTTTGGTTAATAAACCGAAACGTTGAGTCAAAATAGTTAGATATGTACAATATAAGAAAATACAAATGTTACATTTTAAATCTGAAGATTTACAAATATAATAAATAAATTATTATGTTCCAGTATGCAATGAATCTTCGTAGAATGTAGAATGTTTTAAATAATTTAAGACTAGGACTCTGTTTTACTGACTTTGGAAGAGCATTAAATATTTGTGGAGCCTCATCTATAAGAGAATGTCCAAACAATTCGGTACGTGCAAATGCTATGTTAAGTGTATTTTCAACTTCTGATCTTAATGATCTTCCGTTTTTCCTTTTATTGATAAGGTCTCCTATATAATTTAGATTTAAGCCTTTTAATGCCTTGTACACCAATACAACTAAATTATACCTGTACCGGTATTCGAGAGGGTACCGTTTTAGTTCCTGGTACAATTGTAGTGAATGACAGTATTGTCAAAGTCTAAAATAATTATCATGCTATGTTTTAAAAGGCTATTTGGCATTAAGATAGAAATGTCTTACAGTCAAAAACAGTTTTGACTTTGACTGGATACAATACATTTCTCAGTTTTGGACATAGTCACTTCTGTCATAGAAACTTTATCACTATGCATGCCTATTGGTGGACTTAGCTCATTTTAGACAAAACTGGACATAGGCGGGTCTGGTTTTAAGCCCTCGATATGTCACCTTGTGTACAGTTTCCCCATACTGTAAGACAGTAGTCAAGGTGCGGCAAAGTAAAACAGTTAAAATACTGTCGTCTGGCCTTGAGTGGTAGAAAAACTGTTAACAGATAATATTTTACATTTCATTTTCTTCACTATGTTGTCTACATGACAAGACCAGGATAAAGTATTTTTAATACTAACACCTAACAGTTTTTGACTACGCGGATTCATACAGTTTGCACCTCGGTTTTTTCGTTCATACTCCAATGAACGTAAAAAAAATTTCAGTCAATCCTTAATTGATCTCCCAATGTCACACTGAGACTGTGTTCCTAGATTACGTCGTTTCTGTGCAGTTGTAACGAGCATACATACAGTTTTATCAGCATTTATTTGCATCTTGTTTTCTTGACATCAGTTATTGATGTTTTGCAACCCTTTGTTTAATTTTACCCTTGTCTACCGGCGATTTGGGATCCCATGCCTAGGGACATTGGTTTGATTTCCGCAAAAGGCCTCAGAATGCAAATGTCCTAACTAGATGCTGTTCAAACTAAGAAAGCGCTATTCCAAAACGACGCAAATACTCTGTAAATTCACATTTTAAACGGCTGAAATATTATTTCAATAGTAGACGAATTAAATTCTCAGAAAAAAGAGAGCAGAAAATCACATATAATACAAAAATTATTCTTAAAAAAAAAACCTAATACCTAAAAAATTACAGCTAATTTGCTATACACACATTGTACAACGAATAAAACATCGGAATGTGATCATTTAACTTCCTGGGGAAAAAATCATTGGCCTTGTATAACTATGCGGACTCCTCGCGTTAATGAAATTAATTTAGCAAAACAATTTATGTATGTATTTGCAAACTGCCGATAAAACATTGTCAAAACAAACATGCTTTCCTGTTGATCATGGATGGTGTAATGTTTTATCAAGCCGCAGATGGCTATCAACAGACTAATATATGATTGAATTTCGTCATTTTAGATGAAATAATTAATAAGAAGAGATTAACAAGAATGTCATCACTAGAATGATTTTGTCTCGCTTTTTATTCCAATGGTTATACGTGATATAACACTATATGATCAATGTTGAATTCGGAATTGTTACAAATTCTACCAATCTGAATCCAAAAAGACGGAATATTAGGTAAATTGGGCATCGTCCTGACTTTATCAACTGCAAATGCTCCTGTCCTTTGTGCTTAGTAAATGCATTGATGAGAGTAAATGAGCCGGGAAGCATAGATTGTTTTAGCAATGTAACTAAAGTAGAGGATTTAAGCTTGATGGTCTTGCTTGAGAAATCACCAGCTTTAGTTTAACCAACATATATTGTGCATCCTGGTAAACTGGTTGCAATTCACAGTATTTACTGGCTAAAGCTGAGCAGTCAGTGATACTTCAGCATTTTCATATAGACTGCTCGAATCTTTGTGAAAATTTCGATCAAGTCAGAAAAATGGCGATATCATATTTATCCGAAATGATTAACCATTCTCGAATAGTCGCATAGTAAATGTAAATGAATAATTGAGCAAAAGTTTTCTGTCAAAGAAGCGTGATTTTTCTCTTTTGTGTTGCAAAAGCGTATTATTCTTTATTTTTAATTTATTTTTACTTTGATATTTGTTTCAATTACTTTTGTGTCCATTGTCTTTTATCCTAGACTGTATTACTCTTAGTTTATATTCAAACTATATGACATAGCTCTTTTTATCTACCAGACCAATTAATCTGGGAAATGACGTCTGGATGTCTGGATATTACAGAAATATAAGCTCCACTTAATTCAAACAGCTCTTTAACATCAAAGAGAACATTTTTGTATGGTTTTCTGATTGATTTCCCCATATCGAGAAATATAAATGACTTGCTAGATTCTGTCCTCGTAATATGATCTTTTAATCAAATATTTCTCTCAGTCAACGCAATTCTATACATATGGGAAGATCGTTCGCGCCATTGGACGGATAGCGCGAGGATGTCATCCAGGTGTATTGTGGGATATGATGGATCAAACAGCATGATCATCAGTCATACATTTAAATGTTTTACCTCTAGCATAAAGTGCACAGAGGCAAATAAAAACAGACGATCCGGACAAATTAAAATTTGTTGTTAAAATTGACTATGAAAACTCCTACATCTTTGTCCCTGACAGTCGTTACCAAAGCAAAGTTGTTCAGGTAAAAGGTGTTCGCTTTATCAATTTCCAGATTTAGGTGTTGGCGATTAGTTGTCTCAAAATCGACACAGGAATCCAGTAGTATCATTAAAACTATTTGAAAACATAAGGTTGTAATGAAAAGAGTTAACTGGGTCAGACATAGGGGGTATATTCGGCTTTGAGTATTTTCGTGCACACATCACACCCTTTAGCGGACAAAATAAACAGATAAACTAAATTTATGTTGCCTTTTTGTACTCTTTAATTCAAGGAGGTCTTGAGAACCACTGAATTGGTTACTTCTGAGTTCAGACAGCTCTCACTGTCATTAATTTATTTGAGAATAAAAACTGTCTAGACCAAATACCACTAACAACACCTCAAACAATAGATTATAAACCATGGTATTCAATTATATTATCTAGTTTTCTTTTTTTGGTTTCTTTCTTGTTTGTTTGTTTGTCTGTTTCTTCATTTGTTTGTTTGTTTGCCTAATACGTGATTATCTTCTAACTCAAAGCTATTTCACTTTTATTACAACTAATAGATCATTTCAAAATGCTCCTTACTTAAACACTTGCATGTCGTATTTCCAACACCATCCAAATGCCCATAAAGCTACTAAATACATCGTCATTGTTATTATATCTGCATGTAGAAAACTTTGTAAGAAAAACAACCCTTTCACAATGAAATATCTTGTTTGTAGCAATTATGCACCAAAATGTCATTCTTTGTGCTTATCAACGATTTTTCCATATTTGTAGCACAAAATATTACTTTGTGCCATATTTCCTGGCAATTGCCAATTTTCAATGACTGTTGAAGAATAAAAAATCGCAGTTGAGATGCATCTGATGCATAAGGGTTTGTTTACTTGTTGTTGTGATGGTGGTGTTTCTTGTGGATTTTTTTTTTTTTTTTCAATTTCGCTCATATTCTTTTCGTACACAAAATATCATAGAATTGGATGCCTTCTTATACAACTAAAGATCAAAGAGTTTGGGTTTTTTTGTTTTGAAAGTTACCAAACCTCGAAAAATGTTTTCTGCATTAATTGTCCATTGATGGATCCTCTGAGAATAAAGAAGAATAAAAGATTAGGTATTTCATTCATTACATCAGATTTAGCTCCGTCCGATTGTGGAGAGATACCAAAAGCCGTTCTGAGCCATGGTATCAGCTGACCAATCAGCTTATTACCATACCCTATCCATTGTTGTTGTAGTTTTAAATTATTTCGTGGAAATCACAGGTAATTATTTCTGTCGTTAGGTGCATTCGACTGGACGTTTTCAATAAGCTCGGTCAATCCGTTGTCTACGAATTTAGTTTATTTGCCTGTGAGCATATTGTTATGTAATAAGAGAACGCGCGACATCTACAGAAGGTTAGCATGACCGAGTCCAATCAGAATCAGGTAGTAAGTTTTAAACCGTGTTCGTATGGCCCCTTTGTAACCCGTTCTTTGTGGTTGACAGAAGAGCCTGGAAGTCAGTGGGCTGATTAACTGCTGTACTCAGACAGCTCTCATCGGCACTGATTTATCTTATAGAATCGACCCGTCTAGACATAATGTCAAACAACCAACAGTCGGAGAGCGAAGCACACGTCAATAACAGCCCACAATAGATTCTACTACCCTACTAAATAACCTTTAACAACAGTTCAAAAATACACATCACAAGTACGAATTTAAAAAAAATCATCTATAATATATATTGTTTGTTATTGTTTCGACATATAGGTTATTGCTTCTGAGAACATCTCTGTATTTTGGTGTTTATTTGGGAGAAACATTGTAAACAGTCTGAGAACATCGCTGTATTTTTGGTGTTTCTTTGGAAGAAACTTTATAATCAGTATGAGAACATCTCCGATTTTGGTGTTTCTTTGGAAGAAACTTTATAAACAGTCTGAGAAAATCTCTGTATTTTTGGTGTTTCTTTGGAAGA
The DNA here is from genome assembly GCA_034783835.1 of Mopalia ciliata. Taxonomy (NCBI): domain Eukaryota; kingdom Metazoa; phylum Mollusca; class Polyplacophora; order Chitonida; family Mopaliidae; genus Mopalia; species Mopalia ciliata. The sequence goes on from JAVFBW010025878.1 coordinate 8,938, forward strand.
AACTTTATAAGCAGTCTGAGAATACCTCTTTAACTTGGTGTTTTCTTGGGAGAAAGATTGTAAGCAGTCTGAGAACATCTCTGTATTTTGGTTTTCCCATAGGAGAATCGTTGTAAATAGCCTGAGAACATATCTGTAATCTGGTGTTTCCGTGGGAGGAACATTGAAAGCAGTCTGGGAACATCTCTGTATTTTGGTGTTCCTTTGGGAGAAATATTGTAAACAGTCTGAGCACATATCTGTAATCTGGTGTTTCCGTGGGAGAAACATTGGAAGCAGTCTGAGAACATCTCTAATTTGGTGTTTCTTTGGGAGAATCATTGTAAACAGCCCGAGAACATATCTGTATGTTGGTGTTTCCTCGGGAGAAACATTGTAAGCAGTATGACACAGACTATGAGTGATTTCTTTGCTTTCTTAAGTGGATGATGAGTAGGGTTGGCTATATTAGACAATTATTGAAACAAAGTTGCAAATTGTCCATGAGTCGATGATTGTCTTGCATTTCGTTGACACAGTCTGAGCCGAAATCTTGCGATTTTTTTACATCATCTTGCGACTGATGTACTATTCAGGTGACAGTCTTGTTTGACATTGTCTCAAGTAAAACTGATGTCGGATACATAATCATGTTATTGTCGAGGTAAAGTCATAATAGACACCCTTGCATTTGCTGATCACCATGTAGTTCGCCCATATACCAGAGGCCCACTAGGGACTAGACCTTGGAGCAAAGACTTGAAAATGAAAGGAGCCACGCACCCCACTCCTTGCGATCGACGTGTGTTCAGTTACAGACGAAGATAGATATAACACAAACTTTAATTGACAACATTTGTATTCTCTGCATTCTCTGCGCTTGTGTGGCTCACCGGGCCTCATAGACCCTCAGCTTGTGCCCTCTGGTAATCGATCTCCTATTAACCCATTGGTACAAGCGTCACTGGCCTAATGGACGCAGAAAATCACACGAAGGCGACAGTGGCAGCGAGCAACAGCAGGACAATCATAAGACATGTTAAAATAGGGAAATCAGACAGAGCGGGAACAACGCCACAGGACCAGGGCGTGTCCACAGTCTGTTATAGCATCATTTATATTCTATTTACCATGCAGCGATGCCGCTTCGTTATCCTGGAATAACTCAATAGAATTACGATAATAACCAAGTGAGCAAACAAATCTACTCTTAATGTCAATGACTGCTTTGGGATTTGCCTTTATTGCATAATGCGATTGTAATGGTTTTATAATTTAATGACGAGTAATAAGTGAGTTTTATAGTGTTTGCATTATTCACTATTATTGCAAATTGAACGGCTTCTCCACAATCGGACGGAGCAACATCCGATGTAATAAACGCAATACTTACTCTTTTATTCTTCTTTATTGACAAAGGATCCATCAATGGACAATTAATGCATAAAACTTTTTTTGAAGTTTAGTAGCTTTTCCAAAAAAAAACTGTTTGATCTTTAGTTGTAGGCGGCATCCACTTCTATGATATTTTGTGTATGAAAAGAATATCAGTGAAACAGAAAAAATATCCACAATAACCACCACAACAACAACAAAATAACAAACACTTATGCATCAGATGAATATCTACATGTTATTTGTCTCTTAATAGCCCGTGAGGTATCGTGTATTAGTAAATATTGCATCTCAACTCTGTCATTCTGTGACAATTTTTTTGTTTTTTGATAGTCATTGGAAATTTTCAGGAAATATGACATAATCTTTTATTTTGTGCTGGAAATATTGGGAAAAGCGTTGATAAGCACAAAGAATGATATTTTGGTGCACAATTCCCACCAACAAGATATTGCATTGTGAAAGTGTTGTTTTTCTTACAAAGTTAGATGCAGAAATTAAACAATGTCGATGAACTTAGAAGCTTTATAGGCATTTGATTTGTGTTGGTAATACAATGGTTATCATGTAACATTTGCAGCACGAGATGCATGTATTTAGTTTAACTGTTATTTTTGTCCGCTTAAGGGTGTGCTGTATGCACACAAGCCCGGGTATGCCGACCTTTGTCTTATTCCATTAACTCTTTTCATTACAACCGTATGTTTTAAAAGAGTTTCAATGATCCTGCTGGACTCTTGCGTCGATTTTGACAGAAATAATATTCCGAGGCAATTGGGTTGGACTCTTGTGTCGACTTTGAGATAAATAATATTCCGAGGCAATTGGGCTGGACTCTTGTGTCGATTTTGAGAGAAATAATATTCCGAGGCAATTGAGCTGGACTCTTGTGTCGATTTTGAGAGAAATAATATTCCGAGGCAATTGGGCTGGACTCTTGTGTCGATTTTGAGAGAAATAATATTCCGAGGCAATTGGGCTGGTGGCCCGAGAGAGCTTCCTGTTGCCCTGGTGCTTTTAGAACTAAGAGGGCAACAGACAGTCGATGTGTTCACGATTTGTTTGTATAACATGTTGTGGTTATGGTCTGGTATTCGTTGTCAATGGCACCAAGACTTCAATCCGTGAAATAATAAAGCAAACTCGTTTTACTTCGATAGCTTTGCATTTTGAATGACTGTCTGGGACAATGATGTTGATGCTTTCATATAAACAGTTTGAACACTAAAACTAAATTTGTCCGAATCGTCTGTTTTTGTTTGCTTCTGTGCACTTATGATGATGCTGTTTGATCCATCATATCCCACAATGCACCGGGATGACACCATAGCGATATCCGTCTAATGGCGTGAACGATCTTCCCATATGTATAGAATTGTGTGGGCTGAGAGAAATGATTGACTGAAAGATAATATAACAAGGACAGAATCTAACAAGTCATTTATATATCTCGATATGAGGAAATCAATCGGAAGGCCATACAAAAATGTTCTCTTTGATGTTGAAGAACTCACTCAATTAAGTGGAACTTATATTTCCGTAATATCCAGACATCTGCTATATAAATCTAATGAATCGGAAAATCAGAACTATTCTGCCATTTCCCAGATTAATTGGTCTGGTAGATAAAAAGAGCTATGTCTTTCAGTTTATATATAAACTAATAAACTAAGGTAATACGGTCGTCGTGTACGAACAATACAATGGACACAGAAAGAAATAAAACAAAAATGAAACTGATATAAATAGAAAAACGCATTTCGTAACTCAAAATATAAAAATTATTTATCCATTGGGGATTGACGCCATATTCAGTCCTGTGTGACGTTGTGGCCTGGTTCATACGTTTACACCGCAACTATAGAAGAACGGCTAATCGTTTCGGATATATATGATGTCGCTCTTTGTCTAAATTGATCGGACATTTCCGATTAGATGCGAGCTGTTTTTGTTTGCACGAAAATGCGGAAATATCACTGACTGCTCAGCTGTTATCAGTAGGCCTAAATATGGCGAATTGCACGCAGTTCACTAGGCAACTATTGGGTTTGAGCCCTTCTAATCACGTTATTGTCCTACAGCGGGATCTCCTGTGGCTTGATGCATTGTGGGAGACAAGGACTAGGGTAGGAATATGGCGGCATGACAACATGTAATTGGACTATGATGTTCCACTTTTTTAAACGCGACTAGTGGACTATTTAAGGCTGCAATTGACATATTAAATGTATCACAGCGTTCATATTACGAACCATTATTAAACACATAAAAATCAGTCATTGTCAAAACTAAAAATTACACGGTTACGAGCTCTCAAACTTTGTATCTCTAGATAAGGCTACATGATGTGATAGACCATCAAAGATACAGAACTATGTATCTATTCACCAGGATGATTTCTCAAGCGAGACCATTAAACCAAAATCATGGACTATTGTTGTATACCTACTACAATTGATGATTTTCGTCCTATTTACTGTCACCGAACGACACCAAATTTGCTTAATATTCCGCCTTTTTGGATTAAGATTGTCAGAATTGGTAACAATCCCGAATTCAACATTGATCATATAGTGTGATCACAGATCTCATAGTGTGATAAATATCATTTTTTAAAAAAAGCCAAACGTATTTCATCAACCTGAAATTGATAATTACATTTACAATGACAGAATGCATTGACGTACACTGTATTTGTTAGTTGGTAGTCATGCGCGGGTTGTTAAAACATTACACTATCTATTATCAACAAGACGGCACATGTTTGTTTTAAAACTGTTTTACGGGCAGTTAACAAATAAATGCCTGAATTGTTTTGTTAAATATCTTCTTTTTTTAACACGAGGAGTCAACATAATTGAACAGGGCCAATGTTTTTTCTCCCCAGCAAGTTAAATGATCACACTCACATGTTTGATTCTTTGTGCAGTGTAAGTAGCAAACATTATTATTAGTTGTAGTTTTTTTAGTATTACGGTATTTCTATTATTATTACTTTTTAACAATTACTTTTTAAGCCAATTCTGCTATTTTTTCCGACAATTTAATCCGTCTACTATTGGAAATTTTTACAGTCGTTTAGAATGTGAATTTGCGTATTTTCAGCGTTTTGGAATAGCACTTTCTCAGATTCTAGTTCAGAACATTTGCAGTCTGTGGCCCGTCCGAAAATCAAACCCACGTCCCTAGGCGAGGGATGCCAACTCACCGGTAGTTAAAGACAGCCCCTTTAAAAACTCAGTCAACATTAAAAGTCCTGATGACTATGGTTGACGTGGGACACATTTACTTCTTGAGGCTCGGCGAAAGTGTAATCGGTTTAAACTAAGAAAATGTTTTACCAAATTAGCGAAAATGCTGAAGCCTGCTTTTATTAGGAATTATATATTTGATAGTATGTTTCTCATTGGTAGCTTCCTGGAGAGTGTTGTTGAGTTACACAATTTTTTATTTTTATTTTTTAAATCTCGTCTTGATAGGTTATCAATCCCACCCCATCCCAGACAGTATTCAACACCGGACAGCCAGTCTTTCTTCAAATACAATGTTTACCGAGCCGCCATGTATATGTACTGCATCGCACACATTTCTATGTTTATATCATGATTTGTTTACAAAAGGCAAAGATGCCTACTTCTTAAAAAGATAATGATTTCGATTACCTGTATTTTTGGAGCCATCCTTGAACAAAACTTTTTGATTATCAGTCTAATTTTGGAAATATTAAATTCTCAGTTACAAATGGTAGGAATTCACAGTCAACAGCGAAACTCCATTGAGAAAGAATTGATACAAGGTTATATAGGAGATGATAGGATGCATCTCGAAACATGTTAACAATAAAGTGGTTAAAATATTGTTTTGAAGTCTACACCCGCGTGTTGAATCTCACCATATCAACCTTTCTATAACGTTTGTTATATGAACGAGAATAGCCGATGGGTACTAAACAATAGTTTAGCTTCAAGTCTTTATATGGAGACCTTTTTCAAACGAAAATAATTATTAAATTTTAAAACCTTTTTAAACCACTATCAAAAAAGTTACTTTTGTTTTCTAACTTCTTTCAACATTTTTCAGGTTCAAACGGTATGTTTATGCTTTGAAAATGTGTAGAATTTGTCCAAGTGGCTATGTCGGGCTACCAAAGATGGCGGCTCAGTTTTTGTATTTGGTGCGTCTTGGTGATAAGGTAAAGAATACCAATAGACTCTTTCATTTGAATTTGAAAACTGATATCAGCCTTGGCTCACTGGAGTTCAAACTCTATTTGTTTAAAGCCCCGTTAAAGACGATATCAAATACTCTAGTGTTTTTATTAAAAAAAAAGCTAGGTTCTTGAAAATCCAATTGACTTTAATCAATGAATTGTTTTTTACAAAACGGTTTAAACTCTTTCATCTTAGCTCTTCTCAGTGAAAGGAAAACGACTCAAAAGTCTTAATTAACACTGTTTGTACCAGAGTAGCATCGATGATGTGCAAAAACTAATATTCTTAAAACAAATACCTATCTGTCTATTATCGAACTAAAATCTTTAGTGATCGCAAAATCCTATAAAACAATATCTTTACCTTATAATCATTGACTTTCGAAATGTAAAATATATTTTTTTATATATTTCTATATTAGTGAACGAATTGTAATAATATGAATAAAGCTGGCATCAATTTGTTCAGTGTTTTACTGTAATCACAGTTTGGTGTGACTGTGATCTCTTTGACACCTGTAGAGTTGGGCTCGGTGTTTTGAATTTGAATGTCCACCGGTAAGTTAAACATAGTAAATTTTCTCAGGTAAAATATTAAGTCCTGTTTAATACCAAAACGTTCTCAGTTAAAATCTTAGGTGCCCATTTTACACCCATTTTATTTCATTCAAAACTACGAAAAAAAGAACATACATATCCTATCCACATTTGTATAAAAAGTAAAATTGCTAAATAAATAGAGCGCACGGATTGTTTTCGTCAAGGGCAAACCTTTTGCAAGGGAGATCATTCAATCCATTAAGTCTAGCACTAATTCTAAACATGGAGGTCATCAATTGCCGATGTATTTCAAGAGACGCTTTGAAACTGTTCCGAGAACTATATTAATTACGTCAGAGGGTGTTCTTTCTAATTGTGTCCCTCAAACAGTTTTATCTCCCCCTCTTTTAAGCCAACAACAGGATTCAATTTAGCCTAGCTTTATATAAAGCTCCTGTAATTCCCACGACCATCAAGCAAACTTTAACTGGTCGGTAGTTTTTGCTGATCAATTAGGATTTGGCTGACGAGACCTGGTCATACAGCTGTTACGCAATAAGCCATTCTCTTTATCGTTAAAACAGGGATCCCGAATACTAATCAGGATTGCGTCACGAATCACAATGAACCTTTCTCTCATGAATTTTACAATTAAATAATCTACAATGGTGCTATGGATGAGAAACTATTCCTGCATAGGGCCTACATTAAAACATAATTTCTCACTGAGTCATTAAATACCGACTTCTGCCTACCATATCACCTGAGCACTAGCTTTATAAGCCTATATGTTTATTGGACAACGTCATATAGCTATGGATTCCACTGCCGTGGTAGAGTGATTAGCGCGTCAGGCTACTGGTCTTCCTTCGACGTATCGCAACAGGTTCGAGTCTGTCTGCCAGCTTTAGATATGCGAATAACTCAGACGATGTGGCATTGGCAATTTCAGAAATTATTTTAACGAGATTTTCCACCGTAGTTAAGAAATCCGTAGTAAAAAGTTAATAATCAGTTTTCGTATGAATGAAATACCCTTGATTGCGACGTTAATTCCCATCACACAAACAAAACAATATATCGCTATATAGAAGCAATTTCTTATTTAAAATAGACAACCTATTACGCTCTTGTACTGGAGACTGGAACAATACATTATCTGACCTACTGTACTACTTTGGCTGCAAAGTTCAGTATCTGCTTTCAACAAATTAATATTTTGTATTTTAGATTTGGAATGTCAGGTGTTAACTCCAGCATTCGCGTACTTTGTTGTCTATATTTCATGGCAATTGTTTAAATTGCGTTATTGGGTAAATAAAAATGCAACGAAATATTTGCATGGGTGGTGTGGGGGAGACACGGATGGGGGAATAGGTGAGGGGGTAAATTTAATGATTCTTTGTATGGTACTGGTCACGAACTCAGATGTTCCAGACTTACATGTCAATCAGCCACCTCGGACGCACTACCTCATGTTGTTACACACATAATATCCAGTGAACTTCACTGAATAACAATACTAACAGAGCGTAAAGCATGTCCATGGGTATACAGAGAAATTGCTAAGTTGATCTGCCTTTGGTCCTGTTATTGCCGGAATTCTAACTGGAGAAAGTAGTTTTATATTGCAAACTTGGCACCATAAATGTTTCGGAAATGACTCTAAATTAATATGCCAAAATCGTTTTCTCATTTTTCATGAAAAAGGCAGTTTATTAATATTTAGCAATTTGCAACTCTCCTAACTGTTAAATATTTACACATTAGAATGGAAATTAATATATTCATATCGACCTCGTGCCACATTGTGGGCCACCACCAAGAGACATCCAATTTGTATATTTTAATACAGTCTTATTGATTTCCACATAATGCAACTGTATTACGGCTTGTCATCATATTCTCATTATGTAACAAAACTAAACCCCAGCGGATAACTCGTCGGTTTGGAACAGACTCTACTCCTCAGCTGATAAATCAACGTCAAATTAAAGCATGCTACTCTTTAATTGCTATGTTAAATCACCATGGCTAGCAATAATATAAGTTTAAAAAATGTGAATAGATGAATCAAAAATCGAACCCAATAATGAGCATGATGTAGTTGGATAATTTTCGCAATAACAGACTATCTGTTCGCCAATCTGAATTGTAATGGTCGCAATTCAACCATACCAACTGGAGAGAAGAAGGAATATGTCCACTGCAACATAATCACACCTCACAATAGGCCTTGTGACCAGATGTGCAATCAATATATAACGTTTGCTTGTTTCTTTGTTTGTTTTTGCATAACGAGAGTGAACGTTTTCAAGTCACCGCCTATGCCCTATCAACCATAAACTAAAATTATATCGGTTTGTGACTCCGCTTCGTAATTTGGTTTTAAAATTATATCAAGCTGTGATATCTAAGTGTTATATTTACAGAGTAGATATTAAAGTAGGACTTACTTAGTTGAATTCCAGTACAGCACTACTGGTTTATTGCGCATTCCAAAATGGTAACATTTTAAACTGGTTGCTACATAAGTACGGATGCGGACTGGACATTACATCGTATCTTTCTTTCCGATGGAATCTAGGTTTCGATTCTCCAAATCGAATAATTTGTTTTACAGAAAATGAAATTGAAAGTTCCAAACTGGATACGCAGCAACAGTTCAACGTAAACTCACGCTAAATAAAGTTATGCTTATTAACAATATAAGCAATATAAGAAACAATCATTATTTGAGTTGTTGATGTTGAATTGAACATATGTTCATCATTCTAGATCAATTATATCGAAAATAATAAGGGGAAACAAAGTGTAATAAGTTAAGCGGCTTGGAAATTTACACTGTATATGTGTTGCATTTACGTTTCACGGAATTTGGCAATCATTAAGATATCTTGGGAAGACTTCTAACTGTTGTGGATATCTCCTCTCTTCTTGATGAGCTATATCATTAAAGTTATCACTTGGTGGATAAATTGCAATCAGATTTACGTTTACGAGTTATGGAAGCCTGGTTCGAAATTGACAATTAAAGATAGCTTCTTTTGTGGATTTGTTTGTACTGCTGTTTGACATTGCACAATGACTGCGGAGACAAGAATATAATATGTCTTGTTTCCATTTTTCCCCTTCTACGGGATTTGTTCGTTTGGTCTTTTCAAGCGTCTTTATAAAACGTTCGGCCTCTTGTTTTGCGCGAGGCCAATACGGAGTAATCTTTTGTGTTAAATATAAAGACTGTTAATGAAGTCGCTAAATTGTAAACTCTCACATGGGGGCAGCTGTAGGTTTTGAGTATTTCAGGTATGTAGGTCTAACTTCTATAAGCCGCTTCACGATAAACCACTGCCCACTTATTTTAGCTGTTGGTTAATATTATTGGTTCGAGCCATCCAAACAAAAAACCGATTCTGCATGGCATCTACGAAGACACGTTCTGAAAAAGCAATGCAATTTCTTAAGG
>JAVFBW010025989.1:0-18526 GCA_034783835.1 Mopalia ciliata
AAACAGGATAGATACTTGGCTTACGGCCTCATGAGACGAAAAACGCAGTAAAAACTGCGCGCACACGGTGAGATTTTGGTTACTCGAGGCTGATAGCTCAGCATTTGGCTCTCGTGTGCGGCGGGCTTTAGGCTGTCAAATGGAATGGAAACAATGTATTCATAATGTCAGAGTTTTGTACATTGTTTGGCAGTCTGTGACTGGAATCAACATATCCTTTTATGGTCAAAAAGTTTGGCACAGCAATATTTATAACACTTCATTTTGGTGCAAGCATATAGGCTTGAACAGACCGCAATTGTATCACAACGCTGCTAGGGGAAAAAAAACCACTTGTAAGCAACAATACGCACATGCATGCATATAGAGAAATTCCAACTCATGATGAAATACATTTATGATTATAAATGATTTAGGTTTTGACAGTCTCACCAATTTCATAACTTTAACCAGAAACTTTTGCATTGATCATAAAATAGTCCTGTTGCTGCTCTGGACAATCAATCGTTTTACAAAAATTAGATAATTAATTATCTACCTATCGCTTCCTAAATAAAAAAGTTGTTTGACTTAAGCAGTAAACCTTTAGAAAACAAAACAATTTGAAATTATTGGTTTTGTTTTCTATTTAACAATAATTTTGTCCAAAATAAACATCATTACTGTGTTTGTTTGTCCAAGAATTGGTAGCCATGCTCTCTTCAATAACATTGTATTGTTCTCTGAAAAGTCATATCAACATTGTTTTCCAAAACTGAGAAACATAAAAAATTATTCTGATATCAAAATGTAATTCTTGGTCATGATTATTTAAAATCTATACTAGATTATTCTCTAGAAGGGCACTGTAATTCAAATGTGTCCATTTCTTGTCTTGTCATACATGTGTACTATGGAATTTACACCCTCGTTGCAAGGGTATAACCGTATAACACTAGGGACCTTCGCTCACTTTTGCGACCAACACTATTACCGGTATTCCCATAGTTGAAGCAAATTTTGTCCTTTAGTGCATTGGAAGATAATGGCTTTTTTTTTTTATCCTTTACTGCACTTGAAGATTGGTGACTTTAAGTCAATGATAAATAAGGTGGGAGACATAAAACAATCCAACATGAAAATCCATCAACTAAAGTGATTGTTTGGTCATGGGGCAAGATATATTTGTTCAAGCAGCTGTGACACTACTATTGAAGTTGTACATCTACCCTTCAGACCAGTACACACTGCCTGCCTCCATTTATCGTACATTTAGACTCAACAGTTTAGGTCACACATTGTGTGTCTTTCAAAGCATTGTATTGACACAAAATGGATGTGTAATGTTGGCGTTTCCACTATATTTCCTATGTTAAATATCGTTTAAACAAGTTTAAACTAGTGTCAATTATTGTTGGAATACACCACCATCAAATACCCTTAAGCATGGCGGTAAACATCAATCAATCAATCAATGAAATCTGCTGATTGGCTGCGTCAGTGGTAGGAAAGATGATTGGTGCAAATAACTGCTCTTTAGGTCTCAGCTGGCACATCATCAATTATACTTGTCTAAACACAAACTAACAACTTTTTACACTGACTACAACAGATATGTCCCATATGTTACATGTATGTATTTTGATTGTTCAGATTGTAACTTGAGGGTCTTTTTATCCACACCCACCAAATGGATTGCCCAAGGTACGCTTTCCTTGGTCTGTGTTTAATATTGTGGAGTGTGGGCATGTGTTACCTGCTGACAACACACCAGGCCTTCACAAGGGCATGTCAAAGTTCAAGTTAACCAACTATTTATATCAGGAAGGAAATTGACTACCAATGCATTTGTGTCAGAGCTTAATTAGCTTTAGTCCTACAAAGTCAAACCAATATGTTACTACATACTGAGCTTAATCTTATATAATCACATGGATCATTTGTGCAACAGGTCTTTGCCTTAGGCTTCAGCTATGAAATAAATGTGTTGAATTTTCACCTACATATCATTTATCTTCAATACAGTTTTACCACAATATTGATGATATGATTGTTTAAAATGATCGTTTTTTTTTAAATTAATTTAGCTTACATATTTTCTTTTTTTGTAAACCTACTTGTATTCATGTACATCTATATACAGTTACAATGTGTTTTTAATACATATAAAGGATTTTCTATGTATTATTGACGGATGAACAAAAACAGAGACTACATGTATAAAGTGTGATGCTTGAATCTCTTGAAATGTTTAAATGTAAAGAATTCAACTTAGGCAACAAATTGTTAACCTAATTTTGCTCAATTTTGAATTGTTTTATTATAATTATTAGGAAACAATATTTTTTACTGGCCTGCAATGTTGAAATCTTAATGAACAGTTTTAAATGTCAGTGTGAAAAATCACCATTCTGAGAGCCATGCAGTCTTTGTGAAAAAAACTGATAGCAATTGATTGAGTGGTCTTGGACCTGAGACAGGGCAGAAATCATAGTGCAGTACTACACCACAGCAAATCTGTGAAGATAGCCATTTTCAGATGCAAGGATGTCTAATGAAAAATAATAAATTTCTGACAAATGGTTTACATTCCTTTCAATGGGATAAAGGAACACTAATCAATCAATCAATCAATCAATCAATCAATCAATCAATCGATCAATCGATCGATCGATCGATCGATGGGATAAAGGATATTGAATTTGACACCCAGGCTTATTGTGATAACACCTAAAAAGGGTCCTTTAAAGTTTACAAGACACCCTACATGTACGTGTTTTATTTGAATTCATTGCTGCTTTGCAAGGTTTTTGGATTTTTGAACATATATGTGCAGTTCTCTTTCTGAAGTGAAATGCAAAAATGCTGTAAACTTAAGTACTGTACCAACTACATCTAATGTCTGGATTGGCAAAATGCTTACAAAATCAGCTTTATAAAATGTTATTTTAGACTTGTAACCTCTTTGAATTATTTGGGAAGCCTATTGATTGGTCCACGTTAAATGAGATTGGTTATTAACTGTGTATATAACCATCCTCCATCTATTCTTCCCATCGGCACAGACCTTTCAATGATACTGAAGCATATCTGTTATTTATGTTATGGTTGTTGTGACAATGTCTCTTATGTTCATTATTAACGGCTGGCAGTCAGTGAAGTGGTTGGTGGTTTCCTTGTATGGTGTTGTTTGCACTGCAAACGGAAATGTAGGCGGTGAGTTTTCTCGGATCTGTTTACCCATCTATTGGGCTGGTAAACTGATATACTGTGGTTTATCATGAAATAAGTACTGTATGTATTATATACTGTGAAAAACCTCAATCAGTGGTTTACAGAAAGAGTTCCCTTTTCCCCGGTGCTCGAGCTCAGAGCCTAGTGATTGTCCTGTCTTGTCTGTTTCTGTTGCCAACGTTGATCTTCCACGAGTCCATAATGTGATCGTGGCTTAGTGGTAGTGCATGCACTTCCAAATCCTACTCCAATTTACCGTTCATGGATCATGTCTGTCTGTCGACCCTCAGGTATATAAATGAGTCACACAATGTGGCTCTGGCGATTGCAGGGCTGGTTTTTAAGAGGTTTCTGTGAAGTGGACAATGCTTCCTCATATAAGTGAAATACCCTTGAGTATGACATTAAACCCCAATCAATCAAACAAACAAACAAATAATCCACGGGCTCATTGGGCTGGCACGCTATTGTTTGAGTGAAATACATGTCACCTTAAGAACAGGTGTGTCCTATTCTGGATAATGGACCGAACAGGGTCTTCCCATGGTTATGCAAACTTAATAAATCTTTGGAGGACTGATTTATAGGTTTCCTTACTTGTTTAGTGTTCATCTAAATTGGCATTTTGATGCTGATTTTGACAATGTCAAATTGTCAATCTAATCATCAATGAAGATTGTATTATAAAGTAATTTTGCTTTATTTTTCCTAAATGCACATTTTTGGTATTTCAAAAATCAGCAAAACAAAGGCAAATTAGGTAATGTCCAACAATTTTGAAGGTCCTGTTTTAAGGTTCTGTCGGAAAAGATTACAGCACATGGCTGTAAATGCACAACTTAATGCCAATGAAATGAACAATAAAACCTTGATCAAATAAGCTATCCCTTATTGGGAGAAAATCTCTGGCTTCCAATGGTATAATCTTGGAAGAATCTCTGTAGTTGAGTCAGTCAGTAGGTCGTTTTGAGGCATGAACTGGGTCAGAGTAATGTTTGTGACATTCCATTACTGATATCTTATTACTTTTACGACAGGAGAAGACAACATCACGTAGCAACAGTCTGATTATATCAGTTCCGCATGACCTTCCAGTCAAAGGTATTGTCAATGTTTTTATCTGTTTTCTTCACCAGATTCGCGAGCGTGTTAAAGATTTATCTATTCCACTGGAAGATGATTTCTTCATGCTCAGATGGCTTCGAGGTATGTTCAACACACTTTATCATTTTGTAGTAAAACCATTTATCACTTCTAACTTTATTCTTCTTTGTTTCATTCTTTTTCACATTCAGAAATTATGTTGAATTCTGTTTCATATACCTACATGTATGTTAAGCTGTATCTCTGGTATTGTTTTATTTGATTGCCTATACCATGGCATGTGCACTGCTCTCCCCATTTTTGGTCAAAGTTTGTCTGACTGTCTGTTTGTCTTGCTTTAAACTCTGCCCTTTTCTGATGGTATACAATTACATGTATATCTGGAGTGGGTTAGAAGCTTAAATCTGTGTTATAGACATTGTGTACTGCCATAGGCTGCTTCCTCTCCAAATCTGTTTCTATGTCCACCTGTCTCTCCCTGACCCCTTTTAAAATACAAGGTAATGTATGTTATAAAACATTGGTGTTGCACATTATACAGTACAAGTCAGAAGTCTACTAGTGTATGGGGCTATTCGATTATAAACCTCTTTTCTGAAAGACTTGGAGGCTCACTTTATGCTTCCATTGTTGAAATTATGTGGGGGAAACATCTATTGAGCTTTCCCCACTTTTTGTTGTTGTTGTAATTTCAATTGCAATTCTCTATCGTAAGAGCAGCCATGTTCGCTGCCAATGAGTTTTAACTCCATTTGCATGGACTAGCATAAGATGTCATCGTAGCATAACCGTATTATCATGTAATACCCAAAATGAACCAAAAATCTTAATAAAGATTTCAAATAGATTTGTTTGTTTGATTGGGGTTTAACGTCGTACTCAAGGGTATTTCACTTATATGACGACGGATTGTCCACTGTACACTGTCTTATTACGGTGGAAAACTGAGAAGAAACCTCGTAACCCCCCCCCCCCCGCGGCAATTGCCAGAGCCACAACATGGATTTCAAATAGAAAAATATTCTCTTTTCAGCAAGGGAATATGATGTTGACAAGACAGAAACAATGCTGCGAAACGTAAGTACAATGTTTGCTTAACAGATTTCAAATTATGTCAATAAAAATTCACAAAAGTTTTTTTAAACTATGCTGGCAGGATGGTGGAAAGAATTGAAAAATGCTACAAAAAATGAAATTCTATTTAAGTCACTGGGATGACAGAACATTCCTTCTGCTGGAGTATTTTGTACACATAATTTATGTTAAATACACCAATAGGTCATCAAAATACACACAGAAATTATGTGCCATGCTGTAACACAAAAATACATGAAATGGTAAGAAAATACCCCTAAAAAAACTTTTTTGCACATAAATTTCTTCCAGGGTAGGCAGGTCTGTTAATCCTTTCTTTTGGATAACTACATGAAGTTATAAATTTCAAAACGTAAAAGCATATGTTATTTTGATCATTTGGAATTGATTGTTATTAGTATTGACTACATGTCTTGTGTGTTATTGATGTCCAGAGCTTTATAGAATCAAGCTGATGTGTAAACAGTTCAGAGATATACATATGTAACTTATGTCAATAGTTGATAACTAAAATAATAACTGAATAGTACTCAAGCAATATCTGGAATAGTTAAAACAAAATATATTGTCCAATTACATGTACTGTTACTGGTTTATTGAACATTGTTAGTGCCCTATGATTGTCAAACAGCTTGTCTTGGTAAGACAATCTGTCTGTTGTTTTAAATATCTTTAAGAAAACCCACATAAAACAAACAATTCTGATCTTTTTACATTGTCTTGAATATACAATTGTCATTGTTTGGAAGAATTGTTTGAGGGTAGTGCCTGTAGTTCAGCCACAGAGTTGGTATGGCTTCAAATGGGTGAAATAACCTTTATTAAAGCATGCAACCCCAGTGATCCCAGTTATCTGATTGCATTATGATATTATCTTGTATATTGTCATAATTTTGTGAAAGTACTTGGGGATGGTGGGTCAATCTAAAGTCTCATGCGTAGTCATGAACATAGAACAGCAAACAAACAACTACTAGTATAAAAATAGTTATCTCCTCTTACAGGATGCAGTCTGGCGCAAACAGGTGGGCGCTGACACTGTACTGGAGGATTGGGCAGTACCCGAGGTGGTAGAGAAATTCTACACAGGTGGGCTGTTCGGTCAGGACAAGGAAGGAGCATTACTCTGGATTGATCCATTCGGACATATCGATTTGAAAGGTTGATTTTTCGGCTTAATATTATTTGCTTTGTGTCAAATTGTTGAATATTCTCATTTTAAGGGTGCTTCTTTAATAAATGGCGGGTGGTTGGAGGGAGCTTCATGTTGCTCTG
Source organism: Mopalia ciliata (assembly GCA_034783835.1). Classification (NCBI taxonomy): domain Eukaryota; kingdom Metazoa; phylum Mollusca; class Polyplacophora; order Chitonida; family Mopaliidae; genus Mopalia; species Mopalia ciliata. The sequence goes on from JAVFBW010025989.1 coordinate 6,688, forward strand.
GTGCTCTCAGAGCTAAAGGGAAACAGGAAGTCGATCTGTTTGTGGTGTCTGTATTGCGTCCTGTTTTTGTTTGTTGCCAGTGGTGTCGAGGGTGGTTTCCTTCACCCATTGGGCTGGCACGTCGTTAGACGTTAAAGACGTTAAACCCCAATCAAACAACTCCAATTGACCATTCCTGGGATTGAGTCAGTCTGTCGACCATCATGTACATGTATGATTGAGTCACACGATGGGGTTACAACTTTATTACTCAACCAAATCTGACATTAACCGTTGTTTTGATTAAGACCTAGAGACTGTTGCTCTAATATATATTAAATTGACTCCGCTATGAGATAACGCATGCCATCTTTAATGTTTTGCTGGGCCCCTTTGGCTCTTCATGAATCAACTATATGTTGGTGAAAAAAATAATTCGAAATTCTAATCACTAATGGTTAAAATTTGAACCTATTATTTAGTTTTTTCTTGATCATATCCAAGTGGCAAAACTGCTAGTTCTGGCACTTCAGTTTTAAGCAGACCCTGCATTTTCCGTGGTGTGTTTCTAGAAAACTATTCATGATAGAAGCTTCAAATTATGTCCAATTTACGCATGCCATCTTTAAAGTGTGTCTCTAGTCAGCTATTAGGAATTTAATCTTGTGTTGGTGACTAATACACTTTCCAATAACAGGCCCCTGATCTATAGCTGCTCCTTAAAATTTGTTTTGTAAGATTAAATTGGACAATTGAGACAGTGACCTTTCTTGTCCACAAATGAATTTGGCCTCAATTACTGCAATATTCTAAAATATTATACCTCATTTAAATATCTCCCTATTATGTTTGGTGCGGTCACTATTTTGCGATATAGGCCAGCAACATTATATTAGCCTGTAGTGATATTGGGTTACTTTTCTCCACTGTAAACACTGCAATACTATTTGCACTATAATGGAGAAATTTTGCATCTCTCATAAGTAAATACTTACAGAGTATTTCAGAAATTTGGTAATCAGTATAATATAACTAATAATGCAGGGGGAAAAAACACTATTGTGATTGTCTTAGAGTCAAATGGCAGTTTATGGACTGATCAGTCACCCACAAAAAGCTTCGCTTCGGTCCATATAACACGGCCCACAGTCCCTAGCATTATTTGTTGATAAGATTCGGTCAGGACAAGGATTTGAATCAGATTTCTAATAAACAGTGGTTTAAATTAGTTGTATTTTAATTTGATTTTCCAGGAATTTGTAGATCTGTAAAGAAAAGAGATATAGTGAAGAGTAAAATTCATCTACTAGAAACAATATACAGGAGATTTGATCAGCTGTCGAAAGAGGTGAGTGGTCCAATGCAATCACTAGTATGTCAGCCTACTTATCTTTATACTTTGATGTTTCACTCTTGGGTACAAGTCTAACTGTCGATCACAGGTATATGCGTGTGTCCCACAATCCTATTTTATTTCCCTCACACAGCATGTCCTTATCTGGGAGATACCCTGTGAGTGAAATGCCTAAAGTATGGTGCTTACCCCAGTCAAACAAAAAAGCCATAATGTCTGATAGCCATGGCAGGGGATTTGAGAGAGCTTCCTCTTGCTCTGGGGCTCTGAGAGGGCAAGGGTAACACAAGTTAAATACTTTGATTGGGGTTTTATAACATACTTAAAGTTATTTCGCTTCCTGAAAAGCAGCAACATTCACAAAAGGAAACACAGAGGCATCTTAAGTGTTCTGAGAGGGAGTTTGTTTGTCCATCTGTGTTGTATTAATACTAAAGACCTCAGCGTGATGAGGTTTGTTTGATTGGAATTTAACGTCATTCTCCAGGGTATTTCACTTATATGACACTGCAACTTGCCTAATTATGGTCAAAAACCAAGAGGAAAATTTGTAAAAACCCCACGATTGAAAGAGCTAAAACTTGTGACTCACTCATATACCTGATAATGGACAGGCAGACTCAATCCGGTGAATGGTACATCAACGCAAGTTCAGTTTACTAAGCGCACACACTACCACTAAACCACTAGCATGACATGGACTCTTCCGTAACAAAATCCTTGGAGGGTGGTATCTTTGCCATATTTATATATTGAATGTAGAGAAAGTAAATTTTGCTCGTCTCCATCAGGATTTGAAAACAGGTCTCTGGCTACAATGGCCAGTGTATAACCGTATGAGCCTTAGAGGTTCACAACAGAACCAACACAAATTTTCATCCAGGTATATGAGACTGAGAATCACTTGCGTTTTAGTCTTCCACCCCCTCTGGCTAAGGGCAGTTTTTATTGAAGAGTGGCAATGTTGTCTTTACTTAGCACTGGAGGAAAATTAACTTTCAAACATTATAGAAATGCTTCACATCTTGGTTGTGTAAAAAATTATTGAATTACAGTGTCGTCTATAAGCGAAATACCCTTCAGCATGGCGTAAAACACCAACGAATCAATCAATCAATCAGTATATTAATTCCTGCCTTCCTGTTAGTGATATAATCTCCTAACCTGTTTTCATTGTTTATTTTTACAGCAAGGAAGACGTGTTAGTCAAATTGTAATTATTTTCGATTTAGACAAATTCGGGCGAAGACATTTATGGAAACCAGGTTGGTATAAGCAATTTTTGTTTATTCTAAGCTTTAAGTTGACACAATTTATTTAAAGTTAATTTAAATGTTGAATATCTGATGAAAGTGAAACATGATGTGAAGTCCACTGTAATACATTGATGAGCTCTTAAAAAACACATCCATTCAATTCACGCTATTCACAGACTTTTCTGTAGGTTTTTCCCTGTAATTAAAAAAAAGATATCTTAATAGAAACATATCTGTGATGAAAAATATTTATTGACTCTATATTCTCGATATTTTTCTGTTTGTACATGTAGGTGCAGATATATTTTGTGAATTGGTATCTATGTTTGAAGATCATTATCCAGAAACACAGAAGAGTTGTTTTGTTATTAACGGTAAGTTTGTGATAAGAAATACCAATAGGAGTGAGATGAAAATTAAAGATATCACCTTTCTGATGAATTTTGCATGTAATTATAAGTTTAGTATAAAATTTTATTACATATACAATATTTTTTTTTTTTTTGTGAACTTTTAATTTATTTTGTAACCGTCATTTGTTTGCCCATCAATACACTGATCTCTAAGTGAGTGGTTTCCACAGTCTGATTTTTCTTGTCCTTTTCCAATAAACACAAGTGATGCAAAGTTTTTAAATACACTTTTAACACCCAAAAAACGAATCCGATAAAAAAGCCTTCATGATGTAAAATGACTTAACAACTTATGGTAAAGTCTTAAACTAAATCAAACACACAAAAATATTTCTGTGTTTATAATCTATAAAATATTGGCTTGAAGATATAATATAAACAAACTAAAACTCACTGTCTTTTGCTTTCAGCCCCTGCAATATTTCCAGTAGTGTATAACATTGTCAAGCCATTCCTTAATGAAGGAACAGCCAAGAAAGTTCATGTTTTAGGAAGTAAGTAACTGTTTTCTACGGTCGTTTGGCTTGTAAGTGTTTGATAGTAAATAAAATAGACCTGCGTTATTGAGAAAATAATAGTTGTTTTATCTTATTTATGAAGTTTGAGACTCATTTAGTGTCAAATAATAAACAGGAATAAACAATAAAGCAAGAAATAAACATTTACTAAGTATATGGATTTGTCCCTATCTGTATATACTATACTATACTTTTTTCCTGACTTTATTGTTTATTCCTGTTTATTCCTTGACACTAAATGAGTCTCAAACTTTATAAATAAGATAATTAAGATAAAAAAACGAATATTTTCTCAATAATGTAGGCCTATTTTATTTACTATCAAACACTTGCAAGACATCTATCTCGTTTGGTGATTCTCCATGCCCCAGTCATATGGCTGTGACGGCCGTATCACGAAGAGCTTGAAGGAGGTCAGCCAATGAACTGCGCTTTTATAACCGGATACAAAGATGTTCAAAACCAAGTCTTACATTTGCTGACTGTTTCGTAACCTGTGTATAGTATAGTATAGTACAGATCGGGACAAATCCATACATTTAGTAAATGTTTTATTTCTTGTCTTATTGTTTATTTCTGGACTCTCAATCTCAAACTTTATAAGTAAGATAAAAAAACTAGTATTTTTTTAATAACCTATTTTATTTACTATCAAACACTTACAAGCCAGGCGACCATGGTCTATTCCAGGCTAATGTAGAAACCTGTAATCCTTATCTAAGTGAATCAGCAAGTCTGAACATACACTGTTTTAGTAACCATTTACAGAATTGAAAAAAGCTTGAATTTTATTTAATATAAATTTTTATTTTTGTTTAATGCCTGATAATAAACAAGGTTAACAAAAAAGACTGGAATAAAAAAAAATGTACATGCCTTTGTTTCTTTTTGAGATTTTATTTGGGAAACGAGTGAGATAATGTATTTTGTTTACTTCCAGCAAATTACAAAGAGGTGTTGAAGAAGTACATTGATGAAGATCAGTTGCCAGAATTTTGGGGTGGCACCATTAAAGATCCCAATGGAGATATAAAATGTTCTTCCAAGGTAACCCAGCAAGACAAAGATCAGTTTAATACCAAGCTTTTAATAATGAATGATATAACATCTGCTTCGTATACCTGTTTAACTCGCTCCTTCAGCTATTCAGGGCCAGCAACTATAATTCCGAGGCCAGGGACTGATCCACTACAGTCACACTACTGTCATGTACTTAAAAACATGTATGTGTAAATATTACCCCTAACCTGCAAGTTTAACAGGGTTGTCTCCCTTTCCATTGAAACGTGTTGTCACACTCATATAGAAATACATGTATGTGTCGTCAGTTTCTCTACAGCGTAAAACACAAACAACTATAATGGACTGTTTCAGATATGTTTTGGAGGTGTTGTTCCTGAGTCCTTTTATTTGAAAGTCCCATCATCTGAGACCATAAATTTCACAGAGGTCACGATTGGTAGAGGATCTACCTTACAGCTCGACTATGATATTAAATTAGCAGGGAGTGGAATTAGGTAAGGTTCAATGCTAGTTACCTTATTAATTATTTTGATGCTGGTGGGAAGCACCTGTTGCTCAGGGGCCGTTTACTATTAAATTTTAATCTGATATAAGGTGACATCACACAATGCTGAAGGTCTATCTCTAATCCCGTATTAAGGATTTAATCTGGTGTTAATGGTTAGGCTTCTTTTGAGCTACTGGCCCATGTTGCCGTCAGAATAAGGTCACAGTATAAAGCGGATCTATCATAATGTCTTTGATTGTTCCTCGCTACCTCAAGGGTGACTTCCATCACTCCCTGCACTGGACCACCGTCAAGTGAGGGAAATAACCTTATAAATAAGCTGTAAAACCCTAGTAAAACAAACTTATTAATACATTGGGCATAAATTGGGATTAGTAAGGCTGAAATGAAGGGTTTTTTTTATCTCTATAGGACCCTAGCTGTTTAGAAAACTAAATGTATAAACAGTTGTGTAATTAATTTATTAGATTGGTTTATTTATTTGATTGATTTTTAACATCCTACTAAACAATAATTCCCTTACATGTGACTTTGTGTTGTCAGTGTTTGGAAGAAAACATCCTGTAAAAATCACCCAGAGGATCATTGACAATGTAGCTTCTATTTCATAAAGCTGACAGTTGTGTGGGTGAGCATCATGTTGCTCTGGTGCTCTCTGAGCTAAGGGGAAACACGAAGCTGATCTATTTGTGATGTATTTGTATTACATCCCTTGACTGTACTGTTTTATGTTTGTGTCTTACCTGTTGTGTGGAGGGGGATCGATTCTCCATTGGGATTGAGAGCCCTCTAGTGAGAGAAATAGCCCCATTTACGACATTTAACCTACAATGAAGCAAGCAAAAGAAACTTAGCCTGGCTCAAAACACTGCATTACATTTTTGAGTAATACTTTAGAACATGTGCATCAGTTTCTAGTTCTTAAGACTGATTATTTGTAATAATATTAAAAAAAGGTTTTTTTTGCTCCAATTTTCAGATGGCAGTTTATGACAGATGGGTTTGACCTTGGGTTTGGGTTGTACTTACGAACCAGCAATTCCAGACAAAAAGCCGGGGAGATGGAAGAGGTCATACCATCAATGCGAGTCAATAGTCACATGGTACCAGAGGATGGATTCTATACATGTGAAAAACCAGGAGTCTGTAAGGATCAGTGTTAACTGGGTTTTTATTTTATAGCTGTGACTAAGCAGTTCTATAACTTACTCTGTCTGTCTGTTGGTCGGTCCAACTTTCTCTCATGACAACGTGAACATGATAGAAGCCAAACCACTTAAGATAGAGAGTTCCAAATTGGAATGCAGCTTAATATGATGCTAAACTACACTCCTATTGAAAATGGTATCATTCTGAAAAAATATCAGGTTTCTATGGCAACAAATATGTCTGCATCTGATATTTTTTTGGACATGACCATGTGAACAGGATAGAAGCCAAACCGCTTAAGATAGATATTTCAAATTTGGAATGCAACTTAATATGATGCTTAACTAAACTCCTATTGAAAAAGGGATCATTCCTAACAAATTTCAGATTTCCATGGCAACCAATATGTCCAGTAAAGAAGAGCTCAATGTCGCAGCTATAGCAATTCAACGCTTGTTTTATTTGTCATTTGCTGACATTGAAAGGCGATATTAGGACTGTGTTTTTTTTTAATTTCCCTTACTTTGTGTAATTTCAATACAGGGGTTTTGAGTCATAATGTTATGACAACAGAGAGATGATCTTTTGCAAAATAGCATTGCTGTTTTAATGGCAAGGTAGAGCAGTCTGCCTATACCTTAACATTGCAGCTAGTCTTTTTTATACACCCGCTTTCGAAGAAAGTGGACGTATTATGTTATAGTGCTGTCTGTCTGTCCCCCTGTCCATTCGTCCGTCCGCCTGTCCGTCAGTCTGTCCGCACCACCTTGTCCAGGCCATAACTTTTAAACAAAAACTTTGAAGAAGCTTATACTTTGCACAAATGTTCTTCATAGCTAGGGGGTGCGTCATGACCTATATCCAAGCTCAGTGAGTCAAGGTCAAGGTCACCATTTCTATTTTACTAAATATTTTCCAGCTTATAACTTTTAAATGTTTCTCATAGCTAGGGGCGTGTCATGACCTATATCCAAGGTCAAGGTCACCATCGCCATTATACTAACAACCTTGTCCCGCCCATAACTTTTAAACAAAGACTTTGAAGAAGCTCCTACTTTGCACAAATGTTCCTCATAACTAGGGGGGTGTCATGACTTATATCCAAGGTTATTGAGTCAAGGTCACCATCTCCATTATACTAAAAACCATGTCTGACACATAACGTGTCAACAAAACCTTTGAAGAAGCTTATACTTTGCACACATGTTGCTCATAGCTAGGGGGGTGTCATGACCTATATCCAAGGTCATTGAGTCGAGGTCAAGGTCACTATCGCCATTATACTAACAACCTTGTCCCGCCCATAACTTTTAAACAAAGGCTTTGAAGAAGCTTCAACTGTGCACAAATGTTCCTCATAGCTAGGGGGGTGTCATGACCTATATCCAAGGTTATTGAGTCAAGGTCACCATCTCCATTATACTAAAAACCTTGTCTGACACATAACGTATAAACAAAACCTTTGAAAAAGCTTATACTTTGCTTAAATGCTGCTCATAGCTAGGGGGTTGTCATGACGTATAACCAAGGTCATTGAGTCAAGGTCAAGGTCACCATCTCCATTATACTTTAAAACCTTGTCCAACCCATAACTTTTAAATAAAATCTTTGAAGCTTATACTTTGCACAAATGTTCCTCATAGCTAGAGGGTGTGTCATGACGTATACCTAAGGTCATTAAGTAAAGGTCAAGGTCACCATCTCTATTATACTTAAAATCTTGTACGGCCCATAACTTTTAAACAAAAACTTTGAAGCTTATACTTTGCACAAATGTTCCTTATGACTAGGGTGTGTGTCATGACCTATATCCAAGGTCATTGAGTCAAGGTTACCATCTCCATTATGCTAAAAACCTTTTCCTGGCCAAATCCAACAACTTGCAGCGGGCGTATCTTGCACCCCTTGAGTGATGCCCTATTTTTTCAGATAAATAATTTTTGAAAAATTGATATTCCAGGATAAGGGAAAACTAAATTCATATGGTTTATTACATTTATCTGTTAATTTGCATATTCCTTATTTCACCTGTTTTAAAAATTGAGGATTGGCCCTGCCTTGTCATAAAGTGATAACAGTATTTTGCCATAATTCAAAACCCCTGTATCGACCATTGCCCAATCCCAGCTGGTCATTTTCTAGAGGAGCAACACCAAACTACTCTTAGCATGAAATCTAGCATTGTTAAAGTGAACCATGTGTTTATCAATATGGTAGGTTATTTCCCTCACCCATTTGGCTGGCACACAATATTAAATTGACCATCTGGGCAGAATAATGTTTGAAAGATCACAGGTTTACAGTTTGTAAAATAAGCCATGCCCACTTGCTAAACACAAAAAGAACCATGTGGAAACTCTTTACTACAGAAATGTGTCAAACGGGTGAAAGTATTTCTAGGATGCCATTTTCATAAGAAATATTGTTTTTCATTTCAACTGTCTGGTTAACCATTTATAGATTAGCAACAGTAGTGGGTGCTCAAAAGACTATTAGCCTCTTACCCCGGAACAAATACTAAAGATAGATAAAACTGGATTGGAAATAGACCTACAGCATAATCATCTAATAGTGGATTAAATTTAATAGCACTTCAAACAAGTGGGGCGGCCGTGGCTTAGTGGTAGTGAGTGCACTTCCTAAGCTGAACTTGCTTCTATTTAACATTCACCATATTGAGTTCACCTGTCTACCATCGGGTATATGAGCGAGTCACATGTTGTGGCTCCGGCAATCCAGGGATGGTTTTTACGTGGTTTCCTTCTGGTTATCCACCGTAATAAGGCTGTGTACAGTGTGAAGTGGACAATCGGTGTCATATAAGTGAAATACCCTTGAGTAAAATACCCTTGAACATACAAACACCCAAACAAATGGACCCTGATCTCGTGGTGTCTAAAAAGAGCATAATAGTGTTAAGCCATTCAAATCAAAATGATACATGTAGTTTCCTATTGCATATATTTGCTGACAATATATGATAAACTTTTAACTGTATATGATTTGTCAAGAGTCAGTGTACAGTTTGTGTAGAGGTCTGATTGCCCACATCATTGGCTTACCTTTCTCAATGAGAGAGAGTAAAAACACTGACAATAGCATCATTTTCACCAGATAAAAACTCTTCTTAATGCTGTTCAATCACAAATGCACCTATTCCTGTTTATTCACATTGGTTTTTTATTATTTTCTTTTTCTCTCAGATGTAATTCGGTTGGATAATACATACAGCTGGACCCGTTGTAAGAAAGTTCAATATTTGGTTGAAATTCTTGAACCAGATACGACTGAAGCAACAGAAGTTTGGAAATCTACTTTAAAGGAAACAAATGACATGACCAATGGGATCAGCCAATGAGTTAAGCTTATACTAGTAAAGTAGCATTAAAAATCAGTATGGTTATGAGTGATAAACGATATATAGTTTTCTACAGCTACAGTCTACCTGCCTACGTTTGGGGTATTTTGTACACTAACATGAAGCTGGTCTTAATGACATATGTACAGATTGTACACCAATCTGACATATTGTGATAAATTCTGTTCTTCAGTTAAATGTAGTAATACAACTTTTGTAATTATTTTGTCATGACAAAAAGGTTTGTACACACTTATTAGGCCTCTGCTGTTGGGTAGAATGGATGAAATGGGGTATTCCCGCGGTTATGCAAACTTATTTAAAAAATATTAGGCTTTCTCAGCAAATTTTAGAGAAACAATTTTAGGTTCTGCCAGAAAAGATAACAGCACCGACCTGTTTATGTCTACACCTGTGGCCTAGGCTCAGTGGTAGCAAGTGCGCTTCCTAAACTGAACCTGCTTTGATTTACCGTTCAGAGGATTGAGTCTGTCTGTCGACCATCAGGTTGTGGCTCCGGCAATTGCGGGGTGGTTTTTACAACGTTTCCTCCTGGTTTTCCATCATAATAAGGCTGTGTACAGTGTGAAGTGGATAATCCATCGTCATATAAGTGAAATACCCTTGAGTAGGACGTTAAACACCAATCAAACAAACAAACAAACTGTTTATGTCTACAGGTTATGGTCTCCCTAGTCCTTCTATAGTTTGGTGTACATCTCATCAATATACACATTATAGTGTATATTTGTACACAGCACTCACACGGGTAGGCCTTCTGTCACTGGTTAAACAAAATTGTCTAATTCTGTTGAAAAATGATAATTTAGACCATTTGTTTAGTTGATTTTGGAAAGCTATTAATCAGTTCACCGAATGTGTGTGTGTGTATAACCATGTGAAGACTGTGTTAGGTCCATTCCACCCCACAACACAAACCTGATTAAGATCGTGATGATCTGGTGGAAGGAGGGAACCTACACAAAGCAGGTATGTTACAGCCTCTTTTGGTTTGTGTCACCCGATTGTCCGCTACTACCAGTGATGTGTAGGCTAGTTTCTTTCATCAATCAGGTGCTCTGAGTTGTAACATTACAGCACCACAGTGATGTCCCTTTACAAATAATGTTATCCCTTCACTCCATAGGACAACCAATCCACAATTTTTTTTTAGCAAAAGTAACAATTTTAAAGCTAGAAGTATCAGAAAATTGATAACCTGTAATGTTAAAGTATAAGAAGACCTTGCCACTTGGACATTTTGCCAAAGGACAAAACCAAGTATTGTGTTAACACATGTGTATGAGTGAAATGACCGGAAGGGTGACATAAAAACTCTAATCAAATAAACAAGGAAAACGAAAGTGAATTGTCCTTCATAAGATATATATATATATATTACGTATATGTTGTTGAATGAGAATTATTTGTTTTTTATCATGCGTTGATTAAGTTTCACTATTTTACTAATTTATTTGTTTTTTGTTGAATGGTTTAAATAGAAGAATTCTAGATGTTTGGCTTTGCATTGCCAGGGTAATGTGGGAAATAAGGAAACATTTAAACAGTTCACAATCTCTGATGTCTCACTCATTATTTCCTTTACGAGGCCTGTGCTGTAATCTGTTCTGGCAGAACCTTAAAATCGGTCCTTAAAATTTTGCGAGATAATCTAGCATTTGCATTTTCCTCTGATTTGCTGATTTTTTAAATACATAAATATGCTTTTGGGGAAAATATAGCAAAATTGCTTCAAAATACAATCTTCATTGATTATTGGATGAAATTTGTCAAAATCAGTAGCAAAATGCAAATTAAGATGAAGACAGAAAACAATTTGGGAAACCTATAAATCGGTCCTCTTCAATTAAGTTTGCATGACCATAGAGAAACCCCCTTCTGTCCATTCTCCTCAACAGCACAGGCATGCTTGCATACAAAGGCACATGTCAAACCTTTGCTTTGGTGGGATTCTCGGGATTGATATACAGCACCATACTCGAGGGTATTTCACTCATGATAGGGATTTACTGTAACACTAAATAATCACACTGACACACACAAAAAAAGAGTTGAAGGCTTTTGATGTGTTTGAAATTTGATGTTTGTCTAGCACTAAATAAAAGACCATTCTTCAAACATAACAGTGTGAGCCATTAGACCAATGAGTAATAGCCCGTAGCATAGTGGTAGCGAGTGCGCTTACTAATCCTACTTTGATGTACTGTTCACAGAATTGAGTTCGTCAGATGATCCTCAGGTATATGAGTGAGTCACACAT
>JAVFBW010026100.1:2833-18524 GCA_034783835.1 Mopalia ciliata
CCCCCCCCCGATTTTTAAAGTTAATCAATAAATTTGAAACACATGTAAACGTATTTACTGTAAAATCAAAAGCGTTCGACAGAGCATGAGACAGATTCCCACAGTATTGACATGTACGGGCAATTTTTAAAAGCTTAGATAATGCCATATATAACGTTGTAATCTAAGGAATCACATGGATTTCTCTCTCTATATATACTGCTATAGAGATACCATGCCAAATACTACTGCTTAGTTGAATTCTGGCATAATCTCGTTTGCTGGATTCATGGGACCCCAGTCGACGCTCTCTCGCGCAGCAGTCGCGTGTATTCGTTTTGATTTTTTTTTCAAACATCTTCAGGCTCCAAGATTGGATTAAAACCGTTGATCTGTTGCAGGGACCAATTCGACAGAGCATTTCTAACTTACGCCGAAATGCTAAATTTGACATTAACGCCGCCCGTCATAATTTAGTCTTAAATGTCAATATTTTTTATTACTTTATACTTACATTATTATAATAGTACGGTCAACCATAAATCGCCGTTATTAGACTCATGAGTTTGAAGCTAAAACGATCGATTCTGTAACTTCATTAACTATATTGTGTTTGCATTGTCATCTGCTCAGATTAATGAATGCTGCAAATACAAGTTTCTGCGTGACAACGAGAACTTTGCAATACATAAATTGTGTACACATTCCAGTGCGTGAAAAATACTATATTGGAAAGATGCGTTTGACATCGAGAAAATCGAGATGAAACAAAGGGCTACTTGACAGTACCGTATAATACACAAAGACCACGGCGCATACTTTGCTTACAATATAAAAACTTGTCTCTACCAAGCCAAAAAGGGTAACATGGGGAAAGATTATTAGAGATACATAACTGTACGCTTATTTGGTTTAAATTTTTCAACTCAAACATTCCCGCAGGCCTGGCACATATTAGCAGTAAATTGATAATATTTCCAATCAACCCCTATCACACTCCAGGCAGCTACAGCAGCACACATTCGTAAAAAATAGCGCAAGACAATTGTAACTACGGAGGTCGCAATCAATGTTCATAGACTGTTGAATTCTAAAACTCCTTTGAGTATAATAAGACGTTTTTTTTTTTAAAAACAAATTGTCCCAGTTTACCAACAAAAGCATAAAACATTAAAAACGATTCAAGGCAAGATAAATCTGACAGCAAATTGATTTGAGTACGCAATGTTCACTTTCACCTGGATACAAACCTTTTGTTAGATTTAACTGAAATTTTTCTTTCAGCTGAACAGCATAAACGACAAATGAATGAAATATTCCACTTTGCATTGAAGCTACCAGGCTGACGATAAAGCCGATCCATTTCCGTGCCAGTTTGGTTTCACTTCCTTTCACCATCGTTCTGTAATTGAGAGCTGAGAGACACGATGACTCGACCACAGTTTCCTGACTACTACGGCTTTCCACCCTTACCTTTCAGACCATATAAGCCAGGCCTGCCTATTCTAGAAGATCTGTGTAAAAACATTCCTTTTACGGAGTATTTTCACACCATTATGGATATGTTTGTAACAAATCATAGTATGTTAATTTTAATTTCTTTTGAATCCGGATTAAATCGGACACAAAGTTTGACATTTTCGCCTAAGATATGTAAATTAACAGTGACGTAGCTAAATGTGAACCAGGTATTGCGCATGTGTTCTTGTCATACTTTCAAGCAATAAAGCAGAAAGTTGACAAAGCGATTTTAACTTCAGTGGCTGTTCATGTCGATCGTTCGTGTTATTTGCAGGTACGTATTAATCGGTTAAATTCAATATTTTATCCATTTAATTGAAGAAAATAGTTCCACTTGAGATAGTAAGAACGTATGTGCCGTCCGCTTATGCGAGACGTCAGCTAAAATCCATGCCATATCAAAACTGGGTAACTGGCAGCACTCGCACCTTTAGATATGAACAATACCATCATTCGGCATTTTATCTTCCAATATATAAAAATGGCATGGCCTTACCCTGACATAAACCACTTTTTGGGTTAGACAAAAAAAACCGGCCAATCGACGTCCATTTTCTTACAAAAACCGATACCTTCTCAGCAGTACCACACCCGCTTAAAAATATCTTCCTCGGTAATAAGGTCACACGGATTCAACCTTTCGTATTCTCGCGAGAGTTTCTAGAGTGGACGAGACTAAGACAACTCTCGTATTTCTATATACTGAAATAAAAATTCGCATCAAACTCGGACTGAGTGTTTGCGAATCGCATGTCCAAAAATTAAGAACTAAATACCAAATATATTGTTGTATCACGCTATATTCCGTGGATAAAGCTGGCCCATTGTCGTAGACAAACTTCTATGTCTCCACCGTTGTGAAGTGGTCAAAATTAAACGCTTCTCACAAGACAGATTACAGATTGTAATCTATCAGCCAATGTCATACCCTAGTTCGTGGACGGCATGCGGCAGAGTGGTGTAAATTTAATCTGGTAAGTAGATCTGTCTCACGTCTGCGGTCAAGGGTCCAGGCTCAAGCCCCGGTGACCCAAAGTGCGTGTGTTTAGTCAGTACGTTTTTTGATGAGGCCGTACTGGGGGTGAATCCGTAGTCCGACCGCAGCGAAAGTTCCTCGTGCACTAAAAGTGCTATGGCGTGCCTGCATACTCCCAAATCCGTTTTGAGGCGGTACTCACCACATTCGGATCCCAACTTTTGCCCACGTTTTTGCAAGTAGACAGCACGCACTTGCAAGAACGGCGGGTTGGGCCCCGGCTTTATGGGATCCATCTAGGTTGCGGACGGTCCCCCGATTTTGCAAGTTGTATCCCTAAAATGGATAAAAAAAATTATTTTTAAAACCGATTTCTTACTTTGGTTTGGCCTGTTGTTGTGGCTTATCGTTTAGCGTGTGCCCTACTGTCTTCGATATACCGTTCACAGGATCGAGTTAGTCACAGCCTTCCATTACATAACACTATATGTTTGTGTTCTATACATATACAACTTCACTCTAGTAATTGCATGCTATCCCCGGTAACAGAAATCCAACGTGACTAACTCTGTGTATTCATGTATGCCGAGCAATATCAGTTTCATAATCATAAAATATTTATCTATACACAGTATGTAAAGCACATATATGTAACGTGTTTGCATAGCTAGACCATATATATGCACATATTTATGAGGAAGAAATCTGAAGTTTTTTCTTCTCCTGCAGACATATTGAGGACAATAATAACCGATGGAAAATGAAGAAACAAAAATTGTCGTTAGTGTCATAAGGTGTTCGCTGTAACGTAGACATGGCACACGTAACCTGGATTGCATGGAATTGATTACAACATATCCAAAGGCTATTGAAGTAATATCATAGTTTTGTGATGAGGCATAGCTAGGTAAACCATACAGTTGTCAAGTAGTATCAACGTCACTCGTACAGGCTGTATATGCGTTGTGAATGCATGGGATGTTTCTCAAACAATACAAAGATAAACGAAACTCCTGAGCCATTCCACATAATCATACAATTCAAAAAGACTTATACAATTATTAACATGATTTAATACAATCTGAATGAGCTTTGGTGCAATAAACAGGACGTTACATAATTAACATTAACAATTTTTATTAATGTTTTCACTTGAGAAAGAATATGAACACGTAGAGTATCTCAGGAGTTTGCGTTTCATTAATTTAATACAACCCATGTAGGGTCTTAAACAATCTATCACCAACAAAAAGATAATTTAAATTTAACGCCTCGAATTGACATCAGCCGTAGAGAACACACCCAAATATTGCTGTATAAATATTAAAGTAAGGAACGCAACAACTGCAACCAGGTAAGTAGCTATTGGTAATAAAGCACCCAGGTAAAAGCTAATAAATTGTCAAAGGGGGAGGGATGGGTGGAAGAATTTTACAAGTGAATAAATTAAGATTATGTTCAATAATTTTAAACAACTAAAATTTGTTTAGTTGCTATTTGGAAAAAAAAAGATGCTAATTACCGCACATCACCTAACAATTTTATTTTTAACAAAAAATCTCTTCTACAAGGTGGTGAAATTTAATGTTAACTGTCATTACATTGCCATCTCCTTGTAAGATAGGTCAGGACTAACGTGGATGCCCTCATAAAAATACACTGGGGTCAGAAGTTAACACATGTTTTCAAGATGTGAATTTTGCATATATCCCAGAAGGTGTGCTTTAAAAATTGTTGAAGTTTTGGTTCTGCATTGAAGATTTTTCCTCTTTTTAGCGATACAACAACAGCAAACGTTAACGTACTTTTGGATAAGAGGTTTAAAACATGTTCTCTAACTTGCATATTTTATAGAATAATTCAGCCCTCCTACAACTGAATTTTCGCAACAAATGACTGAGTTTGTTGTTAAACACAAAGCAAACATTTGCAGCTGTACATAAATCATTTTATTTTGAGCATACCAGCGGTATTTTTTGGAGCTCTCTGATACCCGGAGGCAAAATACACTCTTATTTATATGATGTCGTATGAATATAAATTTATTATGTATTAGTCTGAAATAAATATATCTTCTTGGTTTGAACACAGAATT
The DNA here is from genome assembly GCA_034783835.1 of Mopalia ciliata. Classification (NCBI taxonomy): domain Eukaryota; kingdom Metazoa; phylum Mollusca; class Polyplacophora; order Chitonida; family Mopaliidae; genus Mopalia; species Mopalia ciliata. Next base: position 7,405 of record JAVFBW010026100.1, read on the forward strand.
GAAGAATAGACTGACGAGTGATAGCGAAAGACAAATAAGGAGAAAACATGTGACTTAAGTGGCGTAGACACTCTACTCTATGGGCAATTTTAATATCAAGATGATTTAAGATAAAAATTGTATAGACACAATTTGACTGAAGAGAAGAGGACACATCAAAGAAAGATGTCCCGTCTTTGGATGATAAAATACTGAAACAAAAACTAAAAGAAATAACATATAAGCCAGACCCTGCTGCCACACAGGTTAATAAGTGTAATTGTAAACCAGAAACAAGAACTGACGACGAAAAAATAGAGAACAGACACAAAAGTGGGGGGATTGTCAAATAATCCAACAAGCTAATCTTAGTGCTTAAAAGAAACGTAGGATAAATGAAGCTCGTCGAAAAAAAGTACGAGATAAAGTCAATAAAAAAAGAAGTTCTCCCAGCCCATTGTGCTGAATTAAATACCCGATACACTTCTTTATGTTTCATCTCGAGATAGAGCTACTTCTGAACACAGAGTTGCAAACTACGGTGCTTTTGGGCACCACGTCCAAAATCGCCCAACATATTTGCCTAAAAAAATATTTAGTTGAAAATTATTCGTATCCCAGTCTGATACAATTGTTAACATGATTTAAAACAATCAGAATATGCTATAGGGAAATACACATGACGTAACTGTAGTTAACATTATAATTTTATGAATGTATTCACTTTAGAAAGTATATGATTACATACAGGAGTTTGTGTTTCATTCATTTAATACAACCATCGTAGGGTTTGAACACAGAACTGTATCATCTTACAAATTGAAGATCAGACTGACGAGTGATGGTCGCTAGCAAAATGAAAAGCTATCCCTAAATACCCGCAACAGAATCGACTATAAGAGAAAACAGACTCAGTTTGACTCAAGAGAAGATGACACATCAAGTAGAGATGGCCAGCCTTAGAATGATAACGTACAGACAAAAACCTCAAACAAATAACAAATGAAAAACTAATAACCAGGTAACTAAGTATAATTCTAAACCAGAAACAAGAGCTAATGACAAAAAAAGACAGAACAGAGACAAAAGGGGAGGGATTGTAAAATAATCCAACAAGCCAATCTTAGTGCTCTAAAGAAACATAGGATAAACATAGGACAAAGAAGCCTATCGAAAAAATGTATACGAGATAAAGTCAATCAAAAAGAAGTTCTCCCAGCTCATTGTGCTGAATTAAATACACTTCTGTGTGATTCATCTCGAGATAGATCCCCTTCTGCACAAAAAGTTGCAAACTACCGTGCAAAACCCGACTAAAACAGGGGCGTTACAAGCAGCAGACATATAGTCTTGTAATAGCAAATTTTGTACAGCCATCACACATGTGGTAAAATGTTTTTTGAGGGAAATAACGCTAAAAAACGTAGAATTAAAAACTGACAAAATAGAGAGAGCCAAATTTTGTACCTTGCGACTACGAAATATTTATCTCTCAAAACAGAACAAACATACATTTGATACTGAAGAAAGATAAACATCCTGGCTGTCACAGAGAATAAGCCCCATGTCCTGATTAAGGCCCTTTACCAACTCTCGGCACTGACTTTGTTTGATAGAATAGATGTTCATGGTGAACTGTGCTATCCTAAGAGATGTATCACACACAATTGCTCCTTGTGTGGTGTGGATATTATCAAGCATAACCAGAAAATAATTTCTGATAAACTGACAGAAAAAGTAATAGAGGGGCATCAGTATGAAAATGTCAACATAAACCAGAAAGTAAAAAACTTTTGAAGTTAAAGTCTCTTTCAAACTCGTCTTGATGAGCTCTCTACTCCAGCTATGTCTTTCTCTTCACAATATTTCAACTTTATTATATCTTCAAACCACGTGGACATTCCTGGAAGAGTGCATGGCTGCCTTTGGATACGCTTTGCTTTCTTCATATCAACAAACTCACTTGACCAAATTTTCCACAAAAGCTGGGCAGGTCTATCTCTAACAGTACGCCAGATGTTTATTTTTCCCTCGTTTTATCAAAATGTTAAGTAATTTATACTCGTTGGGTCTTACAGCTGCTAAAAAGAAAATAATTCAAGGGATTACTTTCTTTTGGCGCATTTCTTCACCGCCGCGATCTCAATGTTCATAGAATCTGACGTGAAATGGATTACGAAGGCTACGTGATCGCGTCGTGAAACACAATTCAACCATTCGAGTGAACAAATTACGTTGGGTGGAGACGCTCCCTTAGATAGAACAGCTTGGCAAAATAGCCAGTTTAAAAAAATAAAGAAACATTTGCCTCAAAATTGGGTGGTTATGGTTCTTTACTTTGATGAAGACTACACTTGCACGCTGTCATAAGATGGCTATAGTGCACCCCATAGTCGGCTACTATAACTGTCCAGAATGTGAGAATGGTATTATCACGGAGAGTATTGTATCTATATCACAGGATTTAAAACATGATTACCATGTGAATTATTTAACTGCATCAAGCACCTTATGAAAGTGAGGAAAGTGAAAGTTTAGTTTTCCGATGGATGCGCGTCACAATATAAATTGAATGGGCCCTTTAATGATATATCAAAATCACATTATGTTATAATTGAACGACTTTCTTTGTTGTCCGCCATGGAAAAGGACCGTCTGATAGAGAAAATGCTGTAGTGCCCACAATGCTGTATATATCAAACAGTCTACAATTGTTTTCATTTTGTGCAATAAACTTGGCCGAAACTGTAAGTGTCACAGATAAAACTGTTCCCATGAAAGGCACCAGGACATTCCACATCTATAAGTCAATCCAACAACCAGGCAAAGTGTGGGTCAGCAGTCTTAGTTGTGTCTGTAGGGCACACCAGGTATGGCACACGGAAGAATGTGTAAACAACCAGTATGTCAAAAAGCCTGGAAAGAAGTTTGATGTTTGATTGTGGTTTAACGTCGTACTCAAGGCTATTTCACTTATATGACGACGTACCACACAATGGGCGAAGAAAACCACCCTGGACTGGCAACGAACAAAGACAGGTCTGGATACATACAGTACAACAACAGGACACAATACGGACACCACAAAACAAATCAGCTTCCTGTCCTCTTTTAGCTCTGAGAGAACCAAGGTAATACAAAGCTTCCTCCATCAACCCGCGCCTGGAAGGAAGAACACTCGATCATAACGTGATCATCTGAAATAATAGGACCAACTTCACCTGAAGAGGCTAAAATTAAGTCCTCAGTCAAACAGGTATTTTTTAAATTAATTCAGTTATTTTACATACTCATCACCTCCACCCTGAGTTTGCGTTGAGTTCAGTTAATGCTTTTTTTTTTTTAGATTGTCGAAAAGATAAACTTAAAAAAAAAAAATGTATTCCAAGTTGTAATAGGTCTACTTTTAATCAGAAAAAGCCTGTTCTATTTGTGTCCTTCGGTTCTTCCACTGGTACTTCTATTTGGCCAAGTATGGCTAAAAAGATTATCCTGTTTTTGTGATTGTTTCTGTTAATTCCTGGTGTTAAGACTATTTTTGTTGGCTGTTCCTAAAATCAGCTTTACGTGACCATCTTTTTTTTTTCTTCAGATTTTCGGCACACATCCTGGTTATAAGGAGCTGGGGGCAGACTCTCACAACATCTATGGTTGCTGTTTTGACTTATATGGCGACGAGTTGTCTACTTCACACTGTTCCTTGCCTAATTACAGTGGAAAATAGAGAGGAAACCTGGTAAAAACCACCCCTACAATTGCCGGGGCCACATTGAGTGACTCACTCAAATACTTGATCAACCATTTGAAAACATTTGATACCGCAAAAAAGACAAATTAATTGAAATACCATATTTTATACCATAAATAAGAACATTTTAGTATTATACAGCCATGTGATATTGTTTTTATTTCACCGCGTGTGTGATACAGCTTTTTAATTGGTCACCAAAGAAATTCTACAACTTACGGGACTATTTTATTTTACATCTTACAAATGGCGTCTGCACAGTGTTATAACGACCATGGCTGACCTACTGATTTCTGACACTTAGAATTGCTACAAACATGTATTTATGTGATAACTAGAATCTCAAATTCGTGATTTGGATATCCAATTTATGAAACTAGGTTAGTCATTTTCATTTATTCCTCCCCTCGTTTATTGTGGTTTTCTCGTTACTCCCGAAATATTATCCAAGATACTCTTGTTGACTCTGTCTTTAACAGATCCCAGGTACTTGATTTATCTTTGAAATTGTTTTTTCCTGGTCCTTCAGAATAAAATAGTGAAAATTGAACAAATAATATCAGTGGAAATGTTGACCCCTGTGTAACACTTTAGCATCATTTAGTGTGGAACTACTCTTATGTAAGTTACTTTATATATGCCTCATATTTTCATTTTCTCTTACCTTCAATTGTATTTCCTAAAGTAATTGCCTGTCATTGAATATTAGATTGTATATCACTACTATATTGTTTTTGTTATTTTACAATAAATATTGTAAATAAATAAAATCGTTGATCGTTTTCTTTGTGTTTGGGTTCACTTGATGGAATATGTTGTATAAAGTTATATAGAAAGGAAATTTTATGTAGGAGAAAATCAATCAGTTCGTACAGTTAAAATGGGTGAAAAATTGTGTTCTATTCCTTTCATGAAGGAATCGAACAATCAGAGGGCCCGTTTAATTTACGTTTACTTTTAGTCACCTAAACATTGATACTCGTTTTTTTCAGCGTTTGCCACACCGTTGAATGTACGTTCCTATGTTGACGTTTTTTATCCATCATTTTCATCATCTTTTAAATTTTAATTAAACGCTGTTGTTTAACGTTAAGTCAAAGTCTAAATGTGGTTAAAAAACGTTTCGTAAACGTTGATTTATGGTCCTTTTAACGCCTTTTATGGACTGATTTCCCGTTTACAAATGAGCTTTTAACTTTGATAGTTAGTTTCATTTACCTTAATGTTAACGTCAGTAACACGTTGAAAATGTGTTTCATAAGCGTTGAAGTTTAGCCACCTAAACGTTGATAATCGGTTGAATAAACGTTGAGTAACAATTTAATTGTCCTTGAATTTTAGTTACCGCAACACTGATTTTTGTGGATTTGATATTTAGTTCTAACACCTTTCGTCAAAGGCAATATTTTGTGAAGCTAAAGTTTTGATTACAATCCCAGGTACAAAAAAATTTTAGAAACCTATTTTCCACAAAAAAAATTCAAAGATTTAATGTATTAATTGGAATATTCTCAAGATTTTAATATAATGAAGAATAAAAACATATATTTAATGAATCAGGTAAAATGTATTGGATGAATTAACAATAAACAAAAACATTATACTAAAAGTTTCATTGTCGCTGAATTTTAGTTACCTTAACACTGGTTTTTGTTGATATTACATCTTTCGTCACAGTTAATATTGAGTTAAGGTAAAGTTTTGATTATGATCGCAGGTAAAAGAAAGTCTAGAAACCTATTTTCCACAGAAGAAATTGCCAAGATGTAATGTATTAATTGCCATATTATCAGAATTTTAATATTATAAAGAATGAAAACACGTATATAATGAATCAAGGGACATTAAAAAAAGCCCCTTGATGAAGTTAAAAAAGGCCATTAATTAGCCAGATATGAAATTTATGAGCAACAGTGTAAATATAATTAAGTTGGCCGTGGTGAAATAGATGTAATGTGTGTTCGTATAGAGCACACGGATGTCTTTGTATTTATATATTAATTCATTTTTAAATTGATGAAGTGCTCAATACATGACATGAGTAATAGAATAGCAATACACGAAACAAGAAGCTTGATGCAAACAGACTAATGGCTGTGAATACCATGAGACGTTTTTCGGTGCTGGGCTATAATTTACTTTTTTTTGCACAATCAAATTTGCACAACTTGCAAATGACTGCATTTACACTGCAACAAAAAGCGTTCATCCTTTTAGTATGGATTATTTACATATATTATCATTAAGAATTCACAAATTGTGGCTGAACTAAAATCTTAATCAAGTAAAAACCTACATACAATGGAAAAATGAAACAACCTTTAACATAAACATGTTACCGTACACTTGTGTCAATGTACAGGATTTGGCTTTCTTTTGTGAGGACTTTTTATCACACCTGTACTAAAAATCACACAAAGGATGTTATATACAATTCATAGCTTCTCCTTAATAATTATACATGTAGCCATGTACACCAACTTCTTCTTTATACTTAAATAAGATGACCTACGGCCATAATCTTCGCCAATGACCAATATGAAAATTGACTGATTAATTATACACAAATAGATAGAAAAGCCACCAACAGCAACATTATAGAGTACACAAAATGTAACCAAAATGTAAATAGGGGCCAATAAGCATATACAATTAAAAAAAAGGTATGGATAAGTTTTGCCTTGAACATTCATTTACAGACAGGCAGAATGTAGCAACAACAAAAAAATGGGATACCTATTATTGGGTAAAAATAATAGTTACATTTGTTTTGGAGAGAATTTAATTGCAATGATTACAAATCTGAATTTTCAATTTCCGTCTTGTCAGAATATGGCTCATCACTGTTTTGACACAGTATTACTCCTTACGTCTTCTGCAAAGTAGCAAACATAAAATTACAATTTCAATATACAGAAAATACAAGTAGATTTAGGCTTTGATATTAACGACCGAAAAAGTCTTTACGAATTTTATATAACTGTAAAATGTTGTTGGTAATCATGTGGATCAATACAAGCAAGAGCTAGACAGTATGGGTTTGTCTCGTTACCATGTACCCCAGCAACCAAATTTTTAAAGAAGGTGTATTTTTTTTTTTTTTTAATTTTATTTAATCTTTCTTGGTTTTTACATTTCAATAGCAGCATCTTCACACTGAATCAATAGACACTTCAGCGTATTGCTGCAAACCCAATGAGTGACTACAAATATATTTCTGTACAGTATATAACACTTAAAAAGGCCATAATAAACAATCAAGACTTAGACATTGACAGTTAAGGGGTCATCCACGTATTGTTGTTTTTTGTTGTTTTTTTTTAAATCTGCCGAATCTAATGACTTGTTCCAAGTTGTTTGTTTGCGAACTTTGTCAACTGAAAAGGGTCACCCGAACTGTGACAGACTATGATTAATCTAAATTTAGTATTGATCCCCTTTTCATGTCTAGTTAAGAATAAGAGAACATATATTTCAGGAGAAGAAGTTAGTTAAGTTACAAATATTGAACTTGGAATTCAATTTTAACCTTGGCCGGTTTCTTGTGATGGTTAAGGGCTTACCTATTAAGCATTCTGGTGAGAAATTCTTTGACATCCACAAGGGGTATCATCTACACACACTGTCAATCCATTCAAGTGGGTGTCACCACTAGGGTACTTTCAAAGATACTCCTATAACACGTTGAACACAACATGAGCAAACCATAGTAAGTTTACTAAGTTGACTGTTTTTGTAACGAGTCTTATGTTGTTGTCCACCCTCTTTCCAATCTCATTTGGCTTCCAGTTGCATTCTTTCAAAGAGTGAAATTATCCCATGCTGTTTATTTTCAATGGTATGAAAAAATCATACATGCTTTATATAAAAAAAAACATATCACAGAAGTATAAAGAAATTGATAGGGCACGTGTGTTTATTTTAAAAAATGAAAATAGACAAATTTGCTTCCACTGGGGATCAAATAATTAAATTTGCTTCCACTGGAGATACAAATTCAGGGTAGAATAGAATGTTTTTCCCAATTAAAGGGTGGATTTGTCTCAGCATATGGACACTGATACAGGTAATGGATGAGAACTCACTGATATAAATATCTCACACATTTGCGTAGAGGACAAAATCTGGTGGAGCAATGTGGTATGTATATATTTTAATAAATATAGAGAAATACAATATACATGGATCATGATGTCTCACATGGGATGAAACCTGGAACATTTGGCCGACAGAACCATCTTTCTACAGTTCCTTTGCTCACAAGAAGCACACATTTGACAGCTCGACACAACATTCATGTAAAAGTTATTTTATTTAAACGTACCTGATATCACACTGGGGCACAAACTTTTTTTAAATGTAGGCAACTATCTGTGTCACTTTGGGATGTTAGGATGATGAGTGAATAATTCTGAGAAAATCACCAAATGAACAAACGAAACCTACTGATAACTCCAACCATAGCCTAGGTTGAGGACTAGGAAGCTGAACGTGGATAATAAACAGTATTAGTAGTTTATGCAAGCATGGACGTTGATATTAGAACATTCGACTCATAGAAAATTTAAAAAAATCAGCCAATGTGTAACTCTAGGTTTGGCTATAAATAATAATTTTAAAAGAAATATAAACAAATGACAAAAAAGAGCAATGAGATCTAGTTATAACTATACGGACAGTTAATAGCAGGTGCTTGCATATAAATTTCATCAATAAATTATACTCCATAACCCTTTGTCTATACTAATGTTTTTAATAACAGTACTATATTTTTATAACTTCTTTTTACATAAACTGGAAAACAAACCCCGGATTTCAGTTGGCTACTCATATGCATCAGGAATAAAGTTTTATTTAAAACGTCTGGAATCCGACAAAAACTGAAAGATTTACACTCCATAAATCTTACTATGATCCACATTTACGTTGTTCAAGGGAATTTTAGGATTTTATTAATGTCTTTTTTTGTTGTTGGTATTTCCATGTAGCCCATTGCATGCTTGAAAGGACAGATATACAAGAGCAACAACAACTGTGATGTGTAGGCCGACGGCTTCTGCGCTTTTATTTGAAAACTAGAAACGTTTAAAGAAAACAAGATGTAAATGTGACACACAGATATGTTTGATGAATTATGATGTTTAATTCGTTGTAATTTGCCTAGTTCCACTTCATGCGTCATTCCTCAATAAATATTGATATGGTTGCCCCAGGTACCATCTGCAGACAGCGTAATTTCGAGGTGTTTATGGCCATCAGTTTGTATTATAGTACTATTTTCAAATGTAACAGTAATATCAGCAGTCGATCGACGACGTGAGGTCAATAGAGATACGGTCTTTGATGCGTTATAATCGACCAGCCACTTCCTGATCCATATTTCGATTGTTTTAACCTGTAAAGTTGAAAATGTAATGAAGATATCCAGTCTATCAGATATAACATACAGTCATGTATCCTCTGCGAACAAACGAATAATATTTATAATATCAATAGTTAGGTCTTTGATATATATAAGAAACTAGTGGCACAAGAAAGAACCCTATGGTACACCCGCATATATATCCCCTAGACGTGATTTGTGAGCGTTAAATACAACCATTTGTTGCCTGTCAGACAAGTATTTAGTCAAGCAGAGAAGGATATTCCCATGAATAGCGATTCAGTTTGGCTAATAATTCCCTGTGCCAGCCGGTCAAATGCTTTCGAAATGTCGTAAAACACAAAAAACATTTCCTTGCATGTCATACAGGGCCTTGATTATATCAAAATAGATGTCAAGTAATTGAATGACAGTGGATTTACCCGGAAGAAATTCGAACTGGAAAAGGGATTTTTTGTTTTTGAAGAAAGAGAAAAGGTGATTAAAAACAGACTTTTCAAAAACTTTACTAATGATACTAAGAAGTGATATGGGCCTATAGTTAGAGCATAAGTGCGTATTACCTTTTTTGAAAATGGGGGTTACATTAGCAATTATCTAGCTATGTGGGAAAATGTTCTTTTTCAGTGATAGGATATTAAATTGGTTCAAATAGGAGTAAGGGTGTATTTACCCTCTCTTAACAAACACGGACTTACGCCATCTGGTCCTGCGGTTTTGGATATGTCGGTATTTGTTAATGGTATTGTACACCTATATTGTTGCACAATAATGACGTCAGTCAGATTGGAGTCAGTTTCGCATTCTAGATTCGGGAGGTCCACAGAGGAGTCATCCACAACACATTTGCAAAGAAAACCCTAAGAATGTTCGCTTTGCTAACTGTGTCAAACTCATGTTTCTGACCGTCAGATGTCAGTAAGGGGGTAACTGTTAGAAATTTACATTCGATGTTTTGAGAAACGGTTTTGATTATTTCCACCAGAAGTTTATATTGATATTTCCCGTTTTAATTCTGTTAACTAGTTTTTCTTTATAGTCTGTTTTGCTGGTCGTATTAGTGTATTCACCATATTTCCTTAACAGTTTTTGATTTTCGACATTTTAAAACATTTTATCGGCATCCGCATTTAATTTTTGATGCAAGGTGTTATCCATTTCTTGTCGTTTAGTTTAATAGTTACAATTCTGTTAGGAATAGAGGGTCTACCACATTCAGTGATATTTGTGGTGATTAGATCGCAGTTATTGTCAATGTTGTCATTTGATGTGGAATCCCGCTATACACAGTTACTTAAGTAATCGCAAAATAATTGACACTTCGCTTTGTTGTAGTTCTAAACAAGTCGACTATAAGTATTCTCTTTTTGAGCATTGGCGCGGAACTGGACATTGGTCGGGCAGTAGTCGCTACAGAAATTTGGAAGAATCCCAGAATTGAGTATTATGTTATGTTGAGAGGAAATAATGGGGTCATAAAGGAAGCAGGTCGAGCGGCATCAGTTATAACCTGGCACATGCCGTAATCGGCAATTATATCACTTAGATTATGAAGTGTTGGGTTTAAGAGGTTTTTTCTGACGCTGAAATTGTCAAAAGCGGCTCTAATATTATCAGACAAGATTGAACATTTGTCTATACCTGTGTTCGGGGTACGGTTAATGACATAGGGAATTGTTTTGGGTTTTTGCATGGACTTCTAGTCAAATCATCTCAAATCAGGAGACTCATAGGCTTCTATGCGATTAACTGCAATATGATTGGCTATACAAAATCAATCCACCCCATTCCTGTACCCTGTCATGACGATCACTGAATCCAGGTGTTGTGTTTCACAAGTCAGGCCCGACTGTAAATTGGTCCGGCTTCCGTAGCACATTACAGGTAGCTGGAGATATATCAGTAATGCTAGGTTTACACTATGTTCCCGGCGGTCACGGCAGCCCCGTTTGCCCGAAACGTAATGCGCCGTAGGATTTGGCAATTTTTTTCTCAGCAGTCAAGTTTTGT
>JAVFBW010026211.1:0-18523 GCA_034783835.1 Mopalia ciliata
GTGTCGAGGGTGGTTTCCTTCACCCATTGGGCTGGCACGTCGTCATATAAGTGAAATACCCTTGAGTACGAAGTTAAACCGTAACCAGACAAACAAACAAACCAGATATTCGGCATTGGTTAGTAGTAAATCAGACTATACAAGTTGGCATTTCAGAGATACAGGGATTAATCAACGAATATATCAGTTAAAGAGAATGAGTGTTACAACCTGTCTGATATAAAGAGAAGCTTCGCCTTAAGCAGTAGACCCACTAGGTCCTTTAGATTTTTGTTTCTCTTGTTTGCTGTAATGGGTCCTTTTGAGAGAGGAGTAGACATTTTCGGTACGCGATTTTGATATTCCTTGTCTAGCAAACCGGGTGCTTGGCTGGTCATATTGGAAAACAAATAGAATTATTTCTTTTTTTATACCTTGTACCTGGTTCCCAATTGAAACCCAGTGGATACAAAGCTTGAAGAGCTTGCATCCAACACGCCTCTCTTTCTAAAAGTTTCTGTTTGGTTTCTTCGTCAGAGGGACGAATTTGTGCTTTTTTCAATCGGCATGATTTCAAAATGATCTTTGGGGATATGAGGGTTGACCTAATGGAGGTAAAATAATTGTTGTCTCTAGCCTAAGAGGATTGTTCGTATTACCAACATATTTTTTTAGATACTTCTTACAAGGTATATACGGTATACCATTTTTTCTAAACATATACTTGTGCGATTGTCATTTCACCAACAGCTAAGAAATTATCGTCAACCATTTTATCGTTAACCATTTCTAATTATGGTAATTTTTGGTAAACAGATCTGTTATGAATTTATAGAAATGCAAGTGGGACGTCCATCTCATACTTTTAAGGAACTCCTTTTAAGTATGCCTTGTGTTAGTCGTGGACGTTTCTCTCTGGTTCTAGTTCACATGATGAAAATGTCTAAACTATAAAAGTGCAGGGTTCAACACTGCATACCGGAAAAGTAATAATGAACTGTTTGTGACAGCTTGTCCGTTGCTAATAGCACCGTGGTAGTTTCACAGTTGGATCAAAACAACAGACGTCACCAATATTCGTTGTGTTCAGTGCTGATAAATGGTTTGACTGAAGAAGGAATCTATGCTATTGAGCGGAATCATAAAATTGAATATTTCGTCAAAGTGGCATTTAGTAGCAATAAACAGATAGCGTCGGCGAAGCCTCACTTCAGTCTTTATAAGATATCCCTTTCCGATTGGTGATATAGTTACCAGATATTTACAGCACAGCACATAGTACTCCAGTAATCCATTCCCTTTGTTCATGTAGTCTAGCAGATATATTGATTAAGGAAATCAATTTATCGGATATGTAACTAGATATAACGTTGAAGATATGTTCATAGCCAATTATCCAAATTGATAAAAGGCATAAAAAAAACAATAAAATTAATGCAGTTTTTCGCCGGTGTGTTTTCCTGACTGAACTGTTATTATCGATTTCCAATTCTCGACAGCTTTCCTGGAGGTTCCAAACCACTCGAAAGCAATATCAGCAGAAGATGATGGTCAGTGGGCTGCTTGGATCAAGCAGTGTAGATCAATGAGGTTTGCCCCAGTGTGTTCTCTGAATGGGTTAGGCATGATAATTATTGACCGCACACCGTAGAGATCTGTATAACTGAATTTACATCGTCCCAAGACACAGCCGAGGTATTTTATTCACCAGTATAACCTTATACTTATATAGTGACCTGTTAGGAGTTCTTTTAAAAAGCCTTCGTAAAAGTGTATCTTGAATGTCACAATATCTCGGAGCAATTGACTGCTTAAACATTGAGAAGCCCTGCATGTAAAGGACATTGAGGAATCAAACAAACAGACGTTAAGATGTGGAAATAATCTTGAAGCAATCGGTATGGCTCGGTATTCGTCCGCCAGAAGTGGTTGAGCCGGGTAAATAGGTCGTGCTCTTTTCGGAATGAGAGTAGACTGGCGAGAGAATGATCACACAGTAAACATCAACTGTTTTCAAAATTAAGAAAAACAAAATCCGCTAAACAACTTCGAAAGCTATTTGTCGCATTTAAATAACAGTTTGTCAATAGCTCTAGCCTATCACTAAAAATTCCAAATTTCGTCTTAAGAAAATAAAGAAGCAGTCGATTTGCCCCAGATGTATAACGACTCCCCAGCCTATATTGCATTAATGTCAGCATAAATGGCCAGTCAATACAATACCATCAAAGACTCCAGGAAAGAGAGTTATCAGGCTTATATGGACGAATCTGTAATTACTATTTATTGAATACTGTTTGCCTTATTTAGAAAATAAAATAGTTCTCTATTTTAGAATGATTCGATCGGTAATTCTGTAACAATCCATGTCTCCAAATACATTGGCGGACATATTGCTGGTCTCAAACGTTTCTTCCCAAACAATTTGGTTAAGAAAATGTTATCCACACACCATATTTGATAGCCACGTGAACATTATTACTAAATCACCCACAAAAAGATGTCTTCAAGGGGATATGTCTAGAGCTATATTGATGCAGTACCAAGTAGTTCTAAGACCCGACTCAATATTTCCGCTGAGTGATTTTTATGGTAAATTGGGCAGATGGTAACTTTCGTGACAAATGGAGTAGTGCAGTGAGTTTGTACTTCTTAGTCGTAACTTCCATAACCCGAATGTATCGATTTCTATCCCATTTCTCTCTTCTGAATACCCCAGGGGCGATAAACATTTGAGATGGTACTGATAAATGTGCCTCAATTAAGAGGTTTGGTTTGCCCTGGATGAACTGTTTTTCTCAAGTATTGACCGCCGAACCAAGGCTTTCTTCTGTGTTTTTATCAGATGGGTTGATTTCAAAAAGCGATCTGGTATAGACAGTCAGGAGTTTACCTTCGAACACAATATTGTCTTGATGGTATAGACAGTCAGTAGTTACCTTCAAACACAATATTGTCTTGATGGTATAGACAGTAAATAGGTACATTTAGAGATCAGATTATCTTGATGGTATAGACAGGCAATAGTAATCTACAAACGCAATATCATCATGATGGCATACACAGGCAAAAGTTACTTTCAGACACAAGATTGTCATGATGGCATAGACAGGCAATAGTAACCTTCATACACAAGATTGTCATGATGGCATAGACAGGCAATAGTAACCTTCATACACAAGATTGTCATGATGGCATACACAGGCAATAGTAACCTTCATACACAAGATTGTCATGGTGGCATAGACAGGCAATAGTAAACTTCATACACAAGATTGTCATGATGGCATAGACATGCAAAAGTTACTTTCAGACACAAGATTGTCTTGATGACATACAGACAATAGTTACCTTCATATAGAAGATTATCTTGATGGCATATACAGGCAAAAAAAACAACAAAACCTTTAGACACAAGATTGCTTTGAGGGCTTTGGCAGGAAATAGTAACCTTCAGACACAAGATTATCTTCGATGGCATGGACAGGCAGTAGTTACCTTCATACACGAGATTACCCTTGATGGTATAGACAGACAGTAGCTTCCTTCAGACACAAGGGGACTTCCATTAATGTTACTATGAATGAAACTCTATGCTCTTCTGAGATAACACGACTGAGTTTAACAGACTGATATAAAGTATTGATTTAATGGCCTGTATACTCTGAAAATCATCGAGGGAATAGTTTCCTGAATAATTCAGGTTTGGAAATTTCCCTGAATATCAGGTCACTGACGCCCTTGATTTTGTATAACCTTGATTAATTCGGGGATTGTCGCGTAACTTGCTGAATTTCATTCGACTGTCCTGAATTTCGAGGATAGCGTGCTGTGAAATATCCTGAAATTTGAAATTCCTGAATAATCCCGCAAATGTTTGTTCCAATGCCTGAATTACAGCTGCCGCAACAAGCTACTGGACCCGTGGACCAATCAATCTTGGTAAAGTAGTACAGGATTGGCAAAAGCGGGGGAAAAGTCACGTAATGTCACGCGATCATCTTATGGTGCAGCGGGTTGGTGAGTCTCGAAATTAAATGGTTAGTATGTAGACCAAATTAATCTCAATCGATTGCCATCACAGATTTTGTTTCATAATATCCATTTTACCTAAATGTACACCCCAGGCTGATACCATGACTGGTTAGAGGCTTTAAATCAGGATGGCTTTGAATTAAACAAATGAATGTATCATTGTGCATTATTGACCATCTAGGTAATTTATTTTCGTTAAATTTTGCAAACAAATATATATATTTATTATTATGGATGACTTCACTATGGACATCAAATCGTTATGTGAATGTGCCTTTAGTGTCCCAACCAAGGTCACACCAAGCTGTGTAAAGCTGTGGATACAATTAGTCTGAATATAACACACTGAAAGTCAGG
Source organism: Mopalia ciliata (assembly GCA_034783835.1). NCBI lineage: Eukaryota > Metazoa > Mollusca > Polyplacophora > Chitonida > Mopaliidae > Mopalia > Mopalia ciliata. The sequence continues at coordinate 4,372 of JAVFBW010026211.1, forward strand.
TGATACATCAATTTTGCCTGGAAATAATGCAAGTGCAATAACCCTGAACCACTCAGGATACTACGGCCTTGAACGCCACCCGATCACTGGCGGCTTCAGGATATTTTAAATTGGGTGGCTAAAGGGGGGCTGTGGAGTAATGTGCAGGGGTTGGATAATGCAAATGTGCCCTAGCAGGGGCTGAGGGGGTCCGGGAGGCGGTACCCTTGTCACTTTTTTGGGGGAAAAAAGAAGATTTTACCTGATGAAATGGTGCCATTTTACAAAGAACAATGTATAGGGCTAATTCCTCCGTCTTAGCCCAACGTCCCGCCTATCTAAACCCATGGTGAAAGTTGAAAATCGATAGGCCGCTATGGCCGGCCTGAAAAAAACCAATTTCTGATTTTTCTCTGATTTTTTTCTAGATACACTGAAACCATTGAATAATATTTTACTTACTTGCAATATTTCTTTCTTTGACGGGTTTCAATCTTATTATTGCAAAGGGAGATAACCTATGAATAGTGAATATGCAGACTAACTGTGCTCAGCTGGAAATGAAGTGCTTTAAAAAAATTTTTTTACTTGTCAAAAGTGGGGTGGCTGAAGGGGTGGCTAGGGCTAAAGTTGGGTTGGCTCCAGCCACCCCTAGCCACCCCCTGGCGCCGCCACTGCACCCGATCCATTTATAAATTTTGACTTCAGCCTGAAACGTTGGAATAATTCAAGCATATCAACAACTCTGAGTTCATTCGGGGGACAATCCCTAAAATTGACTTGTCTGTGAATTCCAGGTTTAATCCCTGAAACATTTGTGGGGGGTATACACGCGGTTAGGGGAGTTCCATAGTGCCCTAATGCCACGGTGCGAAGAGGCAACACGAACCAAATCTTTTGTGTCTTCCGTATTTTGCGTCTTGTGTGTGTCCTTTCTTTTCATTATTCATTGCCAGTGATTGTCGTTTGTATGGCATGTTAATTGGACAGGCATATCGTTTTGAGAACGGCGTCAATCGTGTTTTTGAATTAGGTTGGGCTACATGGTGGCTCGGTCAGTCGTGTATATTTTACTGTTGAACTCTTAATGTATTGCTAAGGAGTCCGATGCCGGCTTTTGACCCTAAGTATAAAGAGGAAGCTTTCACGGGGTTTTGTTTGGCTCCACCAATTATTGGCACTGGATAATGTTCAAATGAGTCAAATAAATTTGTGTACAAGTCAAATGTCAATTAAACAAACACAGGAAAATAAAGAGATTCTCCGCCTATATGTTTCACAAAGTACAGGTAAACTTATAACTCCAATAACAGATACACATTGATAGTATGCGTGTGTACCTTTTATTGCAGTTGTTAGTTTACTCTTCTTGTTTGAAAGTACTCCTATATATGGTTCTGATATAGAAATTACTAGTACTTACAAGGCCCGTCCACCTAATTGCCTTCAAATGTGAATTTTCGAATTTCATAAAAATTAGCAATACTTTTGTTGAATCGGCTCACATCGTAGAGCAAAATTTAATTCCAGGTGTCGTCTTTAACACTTATTTTGCGCTGTTGGATTGTGTCCTGTGTTAATTATTTTTAATCTAGCCCCGGGATAAATGCTCGTGACACAGTGAGCTGGCACGCCTGTATGTAAGTGAGAGAACTTTAAAACGATTGGCTGTTTATTAAATAACCGATTTACCCAAAGCAGTATTAACAGCATATCAATTAATTGTTGTTTTTTTTTATTTATTATATATTTACCATTTTTGGGGTTCTTTATATTTCAGATCAGAATTTCCGTTTCTACCACAATGGAGATATCTCTTGTATATGTCGGCATTGCCCTATGTTGGAACGTTTTGTTGGAAGAAGTCCATGGTACGTAGTTTTAACTTCTTGCTAAGGTCTGCACGGAGTTACACAAAATGTGTATGTTGTATGTTGTGTGCCACTTCACAGGTGTAGACGTGTAGTATAGTTTACAGTGAGGGGGTGATTAAAGTATAAATTCCCTCAACATCTTTGAAATCATGGTTTATTCCAACACTTTATAGTTAATATTAGGCATTAGAGGAGAGATAACATCTTTAGTCATAATATTCTTGTACAATCAGTACAGGGTCAGAATGCCTCAATATCAGCCGAATTAAACAAATATTTTGTTATATGACATTCGTTATGTTAACATAATCAACACTGTACAGATGTTCAAGGGTGACATAGATATTTGCAAACTTAAGATGAGGTATTGTTTGACTATGGGAGGCCGCACTCATAAGACAGAAGTAAATATCGGTCTGTGATTGGATACGGTTTAGATCACACTCAATCTAGATCTAGGCATCGTCAATGCAGTCTCATGCTTTATTGAATAACGGAATCCGATATAACAGTCAGACCATGTGAACAAAATTAGGACAACGATTGGGCTGAACATATAATACCCATGCAGTCAGTTAATAATAACAAATCATCATACACAAACTTGAAAGCAGGAGTGTATAGCATGACCAGATTTTAACATGAACTAAAATCCAATATAAGCTCGGTCACCGTCAGGAAAACCGCTTGGACGGTCTTCCTCGTTGTAGTTGAGTAAAGGGAAACAACTCCAGTGAGAATGTAGGTGGCAAAAGTCAGTAATTCATTATAACAAATTCTACCTTTCCAGTCGTCGTCATTTGCGCTTTCAACGAACTTAAGTAAAACTGATTATAATGAGGTTATTATTTAGACTTGTATCCAATTCACAGTTTACTCTTCATTTGAAAATATCGCATATATATATACGCATGGCTATTTGTTCGTTGTACAATATATAGATCTGTCTAGCCCTAGGTTCCATGATTACTATAAACAGTCGTTTGCCTTCAATCGGATTTCTGGCCTGCACGGATTCATTCGGTGGATAAATTGAAAAGACGTGATTAAGACGTTGTATAAAAAATGTCGAGTTGAGCGGAAGAATGTTTACAGCATTTTTGGGACAAGAAAAGTGTTTGCTTAAACCTGTGGCAAGGGTTTGTATTGATGGAACGTTGGACCTATATATTGTGACACTATGTTTCAATCCTTCTTCCTGAGAAAATAATTGCATTGACTTTTTAGAAAGAGGAGAGAAAATATGCAAATTAAACTCTTTTTACATTAGCTATCCCCATTTTGGGATGTTCTTCGCAGAAGAGTCACTGAGCGCATGCGCACGTAAGCCGATATTACGTCTTGTTAGTCACCATCACACATATTGGCTCAATACGTTTTTGAGTCTGTGTTTATTGCTGCGCACACAAGGTAAGGGTATGCCGCGTATCAACTTTTCACCCAAAATAATTTCTCTTTTTACTAGGAACTGTTTTGTATTAAATAGGTTTGGAATGCTACAAATGTCACGATGTAGTAATCAAGTTTGTATCTAGACCTCTGGAGCCATACCTGTCGTCAGTAACGAAGAGGAATAAACGTTGCAGAGAATCAGTTGATGAGTCGACGCCAGGTGTAGAAATACTCACCTGCCCGGTACCACAGCCCGGCAATGTATCAAAGTGCATATACATGCATGGGGTGGCGAACGGGACAGTTCAGTTCTGTGAGTATATGACACGTTTAATGTGATGGTTAATATATGCAATGAATAAAAGTTATTATTGTAAACCACAATTACAGAATGATGGTTAAGAAAGAAGGGTTTGGAGGGGAATTTATGTTGTTCTGCTGCTCTCAAAGTTAAGTGACAATAAGAAGCTGTTTATGTTGAGTCTTGTGGCCGTCCTGTCCTGTCTGTGTTTGTTGCCAGTGGTACTTCAAATTTATAGTCGTTTCAAACCTATGTATACTGAAATGTAGTTTGCCATCAACCATTGCAAGACAAGCCAGTAACACTTTGTACAAACATACTCCTCAACCATACGATTTTAGACAGCGTTATTTAGGTCTTTGTGATTATATTGGGATAACTGTTTCTTAGTTTGAAAACATTCTAGTTTAGAAAATTTGTCAGGTTAAAACCCGTCCGGGAATCGAAACCACGACTCACAGAGTTAGGTAGTGAATCGCCCACAGTAAATGGCGGTCATCTAGACCACTCAACCTTCTACACTTCGATAAGGTGCCTTACCCTGAGGGTCTACCGGGTCGTAGGTACGATCCAAGGATGTGGTTTAATCCTTAAAATTTTCAGGACTACAATTTGTTCAATCTAAGAAAGTGCTGTCCCAAACTAAGGAAATGCTGATATTAATCCCTTTTTACTAGACACAGAAATCATTATTCAGGTCGTCAGGCGTATGATATAGCATGCACGGGTTTCTTTAAGTACCACCCAGAAGCTGTGCGTTTTATTGGTATTAAATCCAGTGTTCACTGCATAGCCCTCATCTTGTTTTCAATTAAATGTAACGTTATTAAGTATGATAAAAAACATTTCGTTTTTCAGTCGATCATTTCATGCTTGATGTAGATGTCCGTGATTGTATTGAAGTCCCTTCCCGGGAGGCAAACACATGTGAAAATGGATCGCAAGGTGCGACCTTAGTCGCAAATGTTCTCAAAGACCGCCACTTAAATATGAAATCTTTTGATGGGGCCAAGTGCCTTTGTTCCACTTCTACATGCAACGGCGGAAGGACGCATTTCCTTTCAATGACCACATGGCTGGTCTGTGTTGGACTGTATTTCATTATTCTGCCAAGTCCCTCATGAAATAAAAAACAAAGCAAAAAGGATGTTTTCTTTTTTCACGGTGTACTACAAATTGAATCATTACAGAGATGTATCTTGAATTTGTACCAGGCAGTTGCTCTTCTGGTTGTGCCAGTCACGTCTACGATGTATGGTCCCGTTGCATGTTTCCTCGTCTGAACTTGTGTGACATTTATGTTAGAGTTGGGAATCATCTTAATTTGATATGCAGAGGAAACGTTTTTACCCTGAAACAAGGTAAGCAATCGCCTGGACGCTCAGGTTTGAGACTTTCTGTCACAATATCCGACTTTGTGACGTTTATTAAAATGGAGTGTTTTACTTTTTGTATTTTTATAACTCGTTCATATTACTAATTTAAAGATACACGATGTTTGTAATATCTAAGAGGAATAGAGGGGGTTTGCTTAACGAGATGTGACCCTATTGAGTTTGTTGGTGGTGTTAACCATAACTTAAATATCAACAGGATTATTCGTGGATACTAAAAATATCAACTCCCACTCAGACACAGACAAAAGCGTTAAGTACACCAGCCCTTCCGTTATGGTTTACTAGTTTTGTTTGTCAATCCATACAGTGTTGACCAAAATGAAGAATTTCCAGAGTAGGTTTTTCGGTAAAGTCGACCATGTTTGATGAACCCAGTGTTCCCTTGGGCGACCAATGGGTATGTGAGGCTGTAAACCAATGATGTAGCGGCAATAACAAAGTGTTAGACACCAGTTCATGTTTTTGATATTTTGTACAAAGTACTTTGCTGTTATAAGTTTGTACTTTTGTAAATATTTATATTCGCCTGCTTTAAGTTATCTTTCAATGTACTGTTTACTAATCTATATTAAATGTATTCGCACATAAATGCAAAAGTTATAAACATAAGTTTTGTACATTAAAATAAATGTTGTTTTTTTCTGGGAGAAAATGTATTGCTCCTGACCTAAAATTGCATTAAATATTGATGTTAGATTTACGAAAAACTTGAAAATTCGCAAGATGAAGCTGTAATGCAATTTAGCCTCCCGGATCATACTATAATCAATACAGTACTTTTACGCAACGTCACATGTTAATGTTTCTCAGGACCTCTGTTACCGATGTGATACAATGTGATGACAAATAAACCGGTGTTGTAAGTCTTTAATTATTCTGTCGAATTGAAATAATTTGTGGTGATTGTATATGCATCAATTATGGATCACTTCCTGTAATTGATTCCCGCATGGATTACAGCCATGCAGCAAGAGCTAATAAGGGCAGCAAGAGCTAATGAGGGCATGCAGGACACAGAGAATAGCGGGCGGTTTGGCTTAGATTATTGGTGTTCATTCAGGTGCTATCGACACGAAGCCGATCTGTTTGTCATGTCTCTTTAGTGGTCATATGCTTGTCCTGTCCTGTCCAGTATTGGTGTGTTACCAGTCACGTAACATGTGACTTTCTTCACCCTTTGGGCTGGTATATACACCTTAATTTGAGTGATATGAGCACGGCGTTAAACCCTAATCAAACTGAGACACAAACAAATAAACGCACAAAGTCTACCACCAATTTACCAACAGTAAATAATAGTACATGGCATGGCGAAATTCAATTCGTGCATTCCATTCTTTTGGTAGCAGCCAAATAAAGATTTGCTTACTGTTGGGGACCACAGCTTCAAAACTCCATCAACTTGAATCTCCTCTGACTGAGAAAATGTCTGTCTAGAATGAACGAAAAATTGATCTTCACTTTTTAAATGAACTTACTAAAAATATTATATGGCTGTGACGCATATACTAATGTCTTTTTTTTGTTTGTTCTATATTTGATTGTTGTTTTAAATGTATTTAACTTTCGTAGTTTTTCAAAAAGTTTATACGAGCTGTCATTTGTGCTTTCCCTTAGAGTTATTCATGTCCAAGTAATTGTGTATCAAAAGACAGGCACATCTGTTATTGTTACAATAAAGATTTCCCAGTTGTTGCTCGTTCTTTTTCGTAAACTTCGTTGATGTTTGTCGAAGCAATCACTGATGGAAAATCACTGATGGAAAACTCGTACATGAAACCTACGCTTGCCTTAGTTTGATTGATTGATTGATTGATTGGTTGGGGTTTAACGTCGTACTCAAGAAAATTTCACTTATACGACGGCGTGCCAGCCCAGTGGGTGAAGGAAACCACTCTCGACACCACTGGCACCAATTAAAGACCAGACGGTACAAATACAGGACAAAAACAGGACGCCATAAGACACCACAAACAAATGGGCTTTCTGTTCATTTATTCCTCCGGGAGCACCGTGGCGGCATGAAGCTCCCTCCAACCACCCATCGCTTGCGTCAGTAAGACAGGAAATAACTGAATAAAATGTCTGTACACCAAACATTAACACAACAGACTTTCAAATTTAAATAAATGTGTTCAATCCGATAAAAGACACTTTGTGGCTTTCCTCCAACAAACATATACCAACATGCAAAAGGGAACAGGGATAAACATACATAATTTGGCGTTGTTTGGGTCATATGACTGTATTATTGGAATCCGTTTGAATTACCAGGGCACCGCATCACTTCAAGCTAAAGATTAGTCAGGATTTGGGTTTTTAGTCTTTTTACATAACTTGAGTAGTTGACTTTGTGAAGACTAAGGGTTATATGTCTCCCTTAACACAATAAACCCAATAGGGCCTGTAAGACATACCATGTGTTCTGCGAGATTTCACGTTATACACTTCTCTTCCAGGTCATCTCTGAAACATTTATAGTTCCGCTGTAAAAGGAAAGTTCAGAAGATGCACTTTCTCCTTACAATCATACGTCTGAAACCCACAGCCACTCAAAATACAGCTAGTAAAGATCGTTGTTAATGACATAGTGAGAGAGATTGTACAAGGTATTAACCGAAACTCGAGAACAAGAAAACGAGCTATACATGCTATATGGTGCCCTGTGATGTCCCACAATTGCCTTATACTGAATCTGATTAAAATAGTTCCGTACCGACTTGACTTAAGGACCGAGACAGTGACCGTTCATAAACTTGCAAGACCGTTTGCTATTGGCAGACCGACAACTTCCGCACACATGGTATTTCTATATATACAAATTAACTTATCCGCGACCCTCTATTGCACAGCAGCCGCGTGTATTTCTTCTCAAACATTTTCGGACTGAAATATTTGAATATAACCGTCCCTGTCTTACCTTAATACTTAGCTCGCAGAACGTCTGCATTGAAAAGCTAAGGGTGAATTGCTCGTTACAAAACGATACACCAAGAAATATTTCCGCTGAATTTGAATATTTTTTAAACTTAGACCACATAACTCGCTCTTGATCATGTTTATTAGCTGAGTTTGAACACTGCTGTCTGTCATTATTTACCTCATTAATCGACTCCGATAACACGATAGAAGTTTGTAATGTGCCAAGATTACTGCACACATGTCTTAACTTTGGCACCCGAAGATGCTGATGCTTTGGTGAGCGGTGATGTATGTGATGGATCAAATGCGTCATAGGTCGTCACTATATTACGTGAGTGTTTATAAAAAAGCCAATCAGATCAACTGATCATTTATCTTGTTTCAAATGATGTGTCCTCAAGTTATTGACGTGTATGCTTATATGATTTCGTCATGTAACGTAGCACACAGGAAAAGTCGGATAATGATTTTGTCGAGTGTCAAATGTGACGAAGACAAACAGAAACATATCGTTCTTAACCAGCCAATTCAAGGACAAGAGTAATTTCCTTTCTGGGAATTATTCGCTCACCGAAAGTCTTAACCTTCACATTGGTAAGAACAAATAACCCCAGGACACGTCAGTTGTAACAACATTCAACAGCAACCGGGAAATTTGGTTTATTTGCGGATCCGGGGCAAATGTCTTTGATCTGGCATGGCGTACGAGAGTGGTCTTAGTCTTATACAGTAAGAAACTCTCCTGAGAATACGATGCAATTGCACGGCATATTATGCCATAACAGACGTACGTAACTACTAACGTATCATTCAGAGAGCAGTAAGTTATTTTAAATGTGGAGGCGGAATCAATTCTTATAAGAACCCTCACATTGCTTGAAGCACAGGGACTTCAGAAAGCTGACCTTTGCATTGCACTGAGCACAACAGAACAATAAGTAATCCTAACCACATGGTATCAGGCTTGTTCCGTTCGCCAATGGAGAATTAGTCCGTCAATATTTCCCTGTGATTTACGTCTTCAAAAGGGATCTGGTAAATAGTCATTGTTTGGGTCACGTGCTAGTCGACATAGTTAGAAAGTGAGACCGGATGTTTGTTTTTTGTTTTATTCAAAGCCTTTAGGTACACATGATTGAAATGTTCATTCTATGTCATTTATATGATTTATTAATGTATATATATAAAAAAAATAATAAAATAAATAAAAACACACGCACAAACAAGGTTATACGGATTTTATACAACTGATTATACGTTTAAACCAAAGTGTGAGTGCAGACTCACTGTTTTCAAATTAAATGATGGGCACATTATTATGGTATACTTGGATAAGGACCTAGTAATTCATTTTTATCCTAATAGTGTATTAATGTAAGAACGCCAGTTCTTGGTTTTGGTAAATACTAAAACTTAATCTGATCCTAAGGCACATCGAATAAAAAGGTAGTTACTAAGACGAAATGAAATTTGGGCATTTCTGGAGTTTTAAAAAAGGCATATTTTTGTCATGTCTGGCATTGTGCATCCTTCGAGTCACTTGTGTCATGGAGATTTCTTGTATCATGTACCATGAGTCACTTGTACCATTGATCCCCCAGTAAATTGATGTAACTTGAATCAGACTAGGGGAAAGCAGTAGTTTATTTAAGAAACATTTGCTTTTAAATTGCGTTACAATCCTTCTCTTCAATGCGGACATAAATTCCAATCATTATTGGTTCAATTGTGGTTTTTATGTCAATATCAGACTAAAACGTTTACAAAGTGTTGACAATCGTGTACAGAATTATGACGTTAAAATAACTGCTAGCACTTTACTTTATGGATTAAATGAAATGACAAAAGAGGAAACAATTTAACTGGTTGATTGTGTGATAGATTCATCACTACCTCAAAGAAATTCTCGTCATTTGCAGTCGTTAGGTGGAAATCTGTAAGCATACTTGGACAATATGTGCGCATTAAGGAGTTTTGTTCCCCTCAATGTTCTGTTTTTTGTGTGTTTGTGAATCAATACGATTATTTCGTCAGTGTATATACGGTGAAATGTGCCGTCATTCTCTGTTCAGGAATTTTAATTATCTATAATTTAAATCATTGTTTGTAGTGAGTGTAGAAGAGACACAGTAGATATGCTTCTTAGCTTACAATGTATCTCATTGTGAATAAAGTTCTGAAAAAAAAACAACAAAGACAAAACGCTGATTGACTAATTGGGTCTACCCACAGAACTTAACCATAGACTTGACAATTTAGAATATTAAAACGGTGTTGACAGGTATAAATTAAGGAAGATCTTCAGGATAACCGGATGTTTAGTTGTTAACAACTCCATTGATTTTGATGACGGGTCTATATTGAAGGATTAATATAGTTTCATTAGGTTAACAAGTTTTTGCAAACGAGCACACACAAAAGACATATCTGGGCTACGAGTTTGTTATCTATGTATTCCGAGCCGAACTATGTATTAATATCCTAGTATCGAGTCATAATTACGACATATTCTGTCGCATTATAACTCTGCATAAAGCGATCGTTATTTTATTCGTTTGTTTTCAGTTAGCATTTAACGTCGCTCACGACATTATATTGCCGATATATAAAGGAAACGGGGAGGAAACCTGGGTAAAACCACATGAGTCTATCTCAGAAATCCGAGAAAAACTCACCTTTTTAACGTAACGGATATATTAAAGTCAGGCGGGATTTACCAGTCTAATTACGAACTTACATAAGTACTGGGTAATCAGTCGCAAGAAAAAATAGGCACACCTAAGGCAATGTACGTTTAGGTTATGTCTATACATATATATGTTTGGTAGGGGTACTTCTCGGGTAAATCTGCTGCGTTGGATAATACACAAGAGAAAGGTCATGATTAACCGATCACAGTATCGATGCTGCGAGAAGAACCAATACATATATCAGTATACTTTCCTTTCATTAATGGGTCATACATTTGTGGCATAAAATCGAAGATTTACAATACAAAAAAATTGGTTTGTTTGGTTGGTTTTCTGACAAGCTAATTGAAAAACAATTCCAAACATAAACTCAAACCCCACACCTTTGCATTTATTTACCAAAAAATAGTTTGGGTTTATTTGTTGGAGTGGAAAGGGTATCCAGTCTGTATATACAACCACATTGCTGTTGGCTGGGACAGTGGTGACAAAGTGACAAGCGACACAGCTATGCCAGTATTGTAGAGTAATACAATGCTAATATATAGTATTTTTGTTAATTTTGGGATAACACTTTCTTAGTTAGAACATATACCTCTTCAGAAAACTGTAGGTTGAAACCCGCCTGGAAATCGAACCCACGGCCTTCAGAGTTAGGCACCGAATCGCCAGCAGTAAATGCAGGCTACCTAGACTACTAGACATCCGGCCTTCTACAAAAATAGAAGATTAGTCAGCTGGAGTCTAGATAGCGTACATTCACTACCCCGCAGATAGGAGAGCTTATATATATGCTAATTACTCTGCTTTTTAAAAACTTTTCAAAGGCGAATATCACCACACTATCTCTACTCAAAGTTAACAACAGTTGTCTATACTGTTTTTGTTTGATTGGGGTTTAACGATGTACTTAAGGTTATTGGACTCATGTGACGGCGTGCAAGCTCAACAGGTGAAGGAAACCACCCTCAACGCCACTGATAACAAAAATAAAAAAACACAAGGACACCACAAATGTCTTGACTTGTAATTAAGTTATCATCGTGAAGTAAACAGATAGGTTGGTAGGTAGAGAATACACGGGAAAATGACGACGTCACTTTTAAATACCATGGACTCAGTTTCCCTATAGCTATTACCAAAAGTTAGAACTATATACTACTCTACACTAAAATAAATGAGTTATAAAATGGCGAAGCATAGGTTTTAATTCAAAGAGCACCATAAAGGATTTTATAGTTTTTTAAATATAACTATAACGGTCCTTTATATACTCCCGTCTTATACTAATCGATATAAACGAATGAACGAAAATATCAAAGCATTTTCAATGGTTTATAATTATTACCTCAGCAAAATTCTATTGTCCTCTAAAAATCAATAAAAGTCTGTCAATTACCTTTATGTGTAAAAATTCAATGCGCATATCGTCATTATTTAAGAAATTGTAATTAACATTTTCAGCAGCATCAAAAGCGATAGGACTATATTTAATGAGAATAAAAACCCCCAAAGAATTTGGAGCAATATTAAATGCAACATAGAAAAAATTATAAAGAGCACTAGTCTATAAAAGTAATGTTTATTTGTTTCTGAAAATACAGGTAATTCAGTAGTGACCAATGGACTAGTTAACTGTAGGCGGGAAGCTTATTCAACAACCAAGCATTTTTAATGCACCTATTCGCGAGACACTTATTCATTACCATTTAACACCAACATCGTTCATTAGAAGATTGAGTGTCGCCATTAAGCTAGCTAGTGTGCCAAATAGCGACAATATTAATGGTAAATTGAGGACACCTTATATGAGTTCCTTCTTACTCTGGACTGTCAATATCATTGGTTTGAAACTTCCGGTTATGTCAAGTGGATATACATATAGATTACTTTCCACTGGTTTTTAGCGCTCAGCCGAATCCTCCGGAAGATAAGCTACTGGTTGGGACCAGGGAAGCGTCAGAAGCGTTTGTTTTGTATGTACGGTCAGAAATCAATGAGGAAGTGTACACTGAATGAAAGGCATGGTCACGAACAATCATTTCTAGTTACTGAAATCTACAAACGCATTTATTCCAAACGACACAAAAGCTAGAATATCAACAGAATAGTAGTGAAATGAGAAAATATATATAGATATTTTAACAATAGTATATTCAAGATCTATCACAGCAAAGGGAAGCTTTTTCTTAAGAGTGATTTTCATTGTATCGGGTTTGTAACCTTTGAAATACCAACGAACGGAAATACTTAGTGCCGCGTAACTCATAGGCGATGGGTGACAAGGTTTGGAAATGCTTATGGACTTTCATCTTTTATCGGAGAGCCCAAGCAGTCTCTACAACCTATTAAATCTACGAAAGCTTGATTGTATTGTCTTACGGCAGGAGTTCATAACGTTATTTTCTCATAATTAGAGACCAATAAAGGCAATGACTTTTCCTTAGTATTGGTACGTATTCCAGATTCATGAGTTATGCGATACCAAAAAAGTCCTAGTCATAACGTTAGAGAATGCATTAATAAGCATATGGAAGTAAAATGTACCACTCACTTTCTCAATGGCCTTTTACCTGGCATAACGGGGTCTCTGCGAAGATCTCAGTCGACAATCCAACCTGATCAATTTCTATAGTTACATAAGTATTGACAGAATACGACCAGTGAAATAGTGCATCCGTTGGCAGAAATAAAGAGAACAAAGGTTATTTTGCGTCTAGGCACTTTATGATTATCGACTTTGCTCTGAGCTTTGATGAGCTGTTGAGAGTCTCGCCCTGATCGTCAAACTATCTTCAGCCCTTAATCAGTTCCGCACTGATTTTTATGGAAAGAAGTTGTAGTTTTATAACAAGGAGCACTTCGTTTTCATCAAGGAGTATTCTACTGCATGATCGTATACGGTGCCTGTGTCATACACTGTGTTACTACCTCAATGTCTTTACATATCTTGAAAGGAAAGTTGAAAATGACTTGTACGCATGGATTCGCTTAGATCGCCACAGGTCTGGCCATATCATTAATCGTACCTACTATTTATTCCGAGTAAATACAGAATTGATTTAATATTTGTACAAATTTTATTTAACGTCACATTCACATCCCGTAATTCCATACACTAAACTTCAGCAACGAATGTATAGCAAGTTACCAGTGGATAACCATGTATATAGGAACGCCGCTGTTGACTTTTGTCGCCTTTCTGGATATCACCGTTAGACCATGGGTTGTTGTGCACGGTAAGGCTACCTTCATATTTAAATACATTTTTACCATGTTAATTTAAATTATATTTTTTAATCCAGGTAAAAAACCAAAGGCATTTTAGGGTTTTTAACAAAAGGACTCTTAAGCTTGCTATAATTCGATTAAAGTAGGACAGTCAACAACAATCTTGATATATGACATTATTTTGAACAATTCTTAGCCATGAAAAAGGATTTAATGTGGAAATTCTGAATAATACTATAACACAAGTGGAGCCATTATGGACAACTTCGTCTACATATCTACACTGTTAATTCGAACATAAAAGTTAGGTTGTAATTGGAGAATGGACAACTATTCCTGTTCACCTAACGGGGGGGGGGGGGGGGG